>BQNB010112969.1:0-13760 GCA_026074375.1 Tanacetum coccineum | reverse complement strand
CTAATGGTCTGAGTGAAAAATGATACAGACATTAGAAGACATGTTATGTGCTTGCGTGATTGACTTTGGTAGTGGCTGGGATAAGCACTTACCTTTGGCTGAATTCTTATACAATAATAGTTATCATGCTAGCATTAAAGCCGCACCTTTCGAAGCTCTATACGGAAGGAAATGTAGATCGCATGTATGTTGGAGTGAGGTTGGAGATGCCCAACTCACGGGACCAGAAATGATTCGCGAAACGAAAGAGATGATTGTGCAAATCAAGAACCGATTATTAGCTACTCGTAGTAGACAGAAAAGTTATGCGGATATGAGACGTAAACCTTTGGAGTTCGAAGTGGGTGACAAAGTTATGCTGAAAGTATCACCGTGGAAAGGTGTTGTTTAATTTGGAAAACGTGGGAAATTAAGTCCCCGTTATATTGGGTCATTCAGGATTTTATCAAGAGTGGGTCCGGTGGCATATAAACTGGAATTACCCCGAGAGCTTCAAGGAATACACAATACATTCCATGTTTCAAACTTGAAGAAATGTTTATCGGATGAAGATCTTATTATTTCTCTTGACGAAGTAAGAATCGACGAGAAGTTGCACTTCATCGAAGAACCTATCAAAATCATGGATAGGGAAGTAAAGCAACTTAAGCAAAGTCGGATCCCTATAGTCAAAGTTCGATGGAATTCGAGTCGTGGACCGGAATATACTTGGGAAAGGGAGGATCAAATGTGGAAGAAATACCCTCATCTCTTTGATTTTAATAAGAAGCGGACGACAAGAAGAATTGGTCTTTAGGGACGAAGATCCCTTTTTAGGGTGAAATGCCGTGACAATCCGTCAATTTCAGGTCGTTATTTAATTCTCGAGTATTAATTATATTTTTCATTTTTTTGTTGAGATATGAACTCATGACTAATCGGGAGAATTAGGGCTTACATTTGTAATTTTCCTGACGTTTACAAAGAACCGGCGAATTCTACGTTAAGCATCGACGCTTATATTTCCAAAATGCCGTAGAAATGTTTTTATTACATTCGTTTTTATTTTTCGTGTCTCGTACTATTTTTACTTTTTACGAAAAACGACTACAAATCATACCTTTTTAAATATCGGACTTTGATAATACCCGCATTTACAAAATGTAGGACACGTTTTTATAACTCATCCCATTAAAAACCCCTCTCATTGGGGCGGATCAACCAAGGGACTAGGTGTCCCCTTGGTGTTGATTCATGTCACACTAAGTATACGGCATACTTAGCCTAAACTTATATAAGCTCACTTTGACCAACACATACACACATAAGTCATATATTACAACTCAAAGTCTGAAATTGCTCTCTCCCTTATCACCCTTAGACGCCACCTAGCTCACCAAAACACCCATTTCATAAATTTTGAAGATCAAACAACAAGAACACTAGTGAATATGACTACCTAGTGTGTTTCTTCTACTTTGGGAGAGTGATTAAATGGGCGTTCAAGGAAGGTTTTGTACAAGTTGGGGCTGAAGTTATAAGAAGGTTTTATAAGAGATTTGAGTAAAGAAAATGGTGGCCAAAAGTATTTGGGGGTGAAGATTAAGCTTGAAGTTGAAGCCCTTATCAAGCCTTGTTCTTATTTTGATCATTTGATCATTGTCTACACTTTTCTTGTGGTAAAATTTAATGAGTCTTGTTATGTTTTATTTTGATTTCCAAATGTATATGTATATGTATGATGTATGATGATCAAGGAATAAAAGTGTTAATGCATGCATAGATCTAGGTTAGATCTAACAAGAATGACCATTAAAACTAGTGAGAAAAGTATAAAAATTCATAGGCTGTAATGAACAGTAAGTTTTATAAAACTCAGTAGGTTTGAGGTTGGATTTGATAGCATGAGGTCATAGATAATTCTCTTATGAACATTTGGCAATTTGGATCACCTCTAGAGGATAAATAATGAATGAGTTATGATCAAAACACTAAAACAAGTCAAATCTGGACCTTGCTGTACAGATTGTGTAAAAAGTCATATTTACGAACTGAACCATTTAAAAAGTGAAAACTATGGGTTGTAGCTAAAGTCATGTAGATTCTAAATCAGTTGGATGGTCAACCAACTCTTTACGGTTTGTAAATGGCGTTAAAAATGGTGAAAGTGAAATTTCAGTCCGAAATTGTAACATGACCTTTATGTATAAAAGTAACCATAAGTATATTTATGACTAAAAGATGAACTAAAAGGGGTTTACATCTGTAAAGTGGACTTAAATATGAAGCCAAGCATATAAATATATAAATTATACTATTTATGGTTTATAAATTACAACTATTTTCGTAACACAAAAGTATACAAATTTTCCTAAAAACCCGAACTCTATATTATGTAAAATGGTTTTATGACTAAAACCCGAGGTGGTAGGACCCACTTCTTGGGAGTTTTAAAAGGCTAATAAACTGATAATAAAAGTATCCCGACCCCGAGAACCCGAAAACTTATAATAAAAGTTGTATACTAGCTAAAATGGACCCGTAAGGCTTATTGGACCACTAGGCCCAATGAGACAAAATGGACTATATGGACTTAGCATTAGACCCAACTCACTTGGACACTATAAATGGGCTAAGACCTGGTCTTAAAATGATAATATCCATAAAAGAGCTTAATGGACTTGGTTAATGGGCTTAATGGGCTTTTTGGGCTAATATGGACAATACTAGTTGAAATGGCTAAAAGTGGCAAATTAAAATAGGTAAAAGCTTAAGTATAAAATACTTACATCATATAAACTTGATCATCATGTTAACTACATGTATACATATATATTTACTTTATTATGAGTTTTCGTTAATTATTACCGACTAGAAACCTAAGACCCGTTACTAATTGTATAGGTCTTGGTTGATCGACTCGCCTACTCCCGAAGTTCTTATTCATATCGCTATTCTCTTCCGACATCACTAGTGAGTTCATAGCCTCGCATTTTAATACTTTAATTGTTTTATAAACCCGCGAGGGGGATAACATGCTTGTTTTTAAAAATAGAACACAAGGGACCCGAATGTATGCTAGTAGTCTTGATTATTATAAGTTAGCTTAACTCGCTAGATAAAAGACCCGCGGAAATCATGAATTGTTAACTACCGGGTAATGGTAGACGCTTATACATGAAATAGTACTATTTGGAGGTTGCCACCTCCAATCCGTGATGACTGGCTATCGTCATGTGTTGGAGAATGACACCACGGATGCGTTGTATAGAGAGTAATATGCACTCATAGCGAGGGTGTATAGTGGGCATTCTTTTTAAATGGTAACGTTCAATGTCATGAGACTTATAATAATCCCCTTATAACTTTATCTGATCCACATCGTTATGTCTTGATGATTTTGAGAAATGATACTTGTGTTCGGAATTTATTATATATATATAAACTCTATGGATTCACTCAACATTATTGTTGACTTTTTAGCATGTTTTATCTCAGGTCCTTGAAGGTAATTCGGTGATGAAGATTTCGGTAAAGCTAATGAGATAAATGTTTTGATGGCCCATTTAAAGAAAATCATTCGAAGAAAATATTTGAAAATGATGTATTGATTATGAAAATATTTAGGACCTACTTTGTGAAACTTTTATTTCGAATAGTTATATATAAAAACATCTCTTTTCGAGTCCCCGCTGTGATATATCGAAAAGGGGGAGTTTGCATAAATGATTATTTTATTTTGTGTGCCTATGAGTTTAGTGTTAAGTATTCCATCTGTTCACGTGTGGTGATAATGGAAATGAAAGATGTGTTGCATGCATTGTTACGTCAATTCTTGGTTTTTAAGAGTTAAGCATTTATAAAAAGTGTAAGTTATTGGAAAGGAAGCATGTGAGTGAAATATGGAAGTTCGTAGTAGACTTTTCATAAATAGAAAGTGAGATGTGAAATAAAAAGTTATTTTTAGAAAGTCTAGTAGGTGGCGTTTATGTAAAAAGGTTTACTCAAATTAGCATAGGTTTTTGTAAAAAATTAAGGTAATATAAATAATGATATAAATAATAATAAAAAAATATGTATAGTGAGGGATTCGGCCGAATAAAGGGAAAAAGATAAAAAAAAACAAAGCCTAATTCTACTAAAACTCTAATTAGGTAATTATCTTTACAATATATATCAAATAAATAAAACCTTAAAAACTATTTTCTCCTCCCTCTCTTGTTTATTCGGCCGATTAAGTCAAAAGAAAGAAAAAAATCATCTTCAAGCTAGTGGTGATTTTGGTGTTTAAGGTTTGAAGATTTAAAGTAAAAACTATAATCCTTTGTATGTTAATCATTATTAAATCATGTAATAATTATTATGATGGAATTAGGGTTTTTATAAATCTGTAATTAATAATAATTTAATCATGTTATAATGATTAGGGTTTAATTAGGATCATATGGGTGTAATCGATTAGGCTTCATTCGCGTTAAAACATGAATTAGGGTTTGGCACATTTTAAGGTTGTGTTTAACTGATGATATCTCCATGATGGTAACATGTTTTGAGGTGTTTCTAGTGCCTAAATTGTAGTTCAGAGAGTCTACTTTTTAAAAAGTCTTGCCTCGATCGATTTTGAGTTCTGAAAGTTAGTCAAATGGTCATTGCAAGAAACGTTATCAAAAAAGTAAATACGGGTCAGATTTAGGTCAGAATTAGAGAGGTAAAACGCCTACTTAAAATTCAAATTAAGGTTAGACAAAACACAAAGGTCAAGTTCTATATGTCTATTAAACCTCCACCAAATTTAGCGCCTCTGATTGGTTGTTAAGTAGGGTAATTAGGGCCATACATTTTAGTGTACAATCAGATCCGAATTGGGATAGTTTTGAAGTTTGATTTTATTTGGGATAGTTTCACATGTAATGGATACATGGGAATCAAAAGGTAGTTAGTTAACTCATAAATGAATATAAGTGATTTTTGGTATAATTTATGAAGTTTAGCAAGTAAGGTTTTTAAGTTAGTAAAGATACGCTAAAATTCTGCATTTCTGAATAAAATGTAGATCACTAGAATTATGAGTAAATTAAGTGGTTAAAGTTGGGTATGGTGTCAGGGTGACCCATAGGGATAATTAATCACCATAGACATCCATCATATGATTGTTACATGGACTTAAGCATTTGGCTGGACTAGAGCTTTTAGCTTGGTCGCGTGTAACCGTGTTTATTTATTTGTATAGTTGTGTGTTGAGTATTCAGGTGAGTTTCATAGTCCCTCTTTTACATTTCTTTTAAATTGGGATGGAAATGATGCAAATGGATTCGAAATGTTCTAATTACTGTGATTATGTGTCTTTATTTTGAAAGTGTATGGACTTTACTTGCCTATTGTATGTTACGTGCTCAATGCTTATGTGTATTTAGATCAGGGGTAACGTTCCTACCCATTTGTTGTGATATTTGGTCGGGGGTTACGTTCCTACCCATGTGAAGTGATGGTTTTAATGGATCGGGGGTAACATTCCTACCCAAGTGTTGATACTTGTTGGATCAAAGGACATGTTCCATTCCCGTGCTCGTTATGGTTACATTTGCATGTTAGCTTGTATGATAGTACAGTAATTGTCCTGCCATGTTTGCATTAATCATAGTAATTGTTTATAAGCTTTGCTTTTCTTGTCTTAAACCTATGACTCTCACAAACCTTTTTGTTGACGTTTTAAGCATCATTTTCAGGTAACCATCTTGAGGATGTTGAAGTTAGGAAGAGTGGCTAGTGAGACCGTAGGCTTGCATGCGGAGTCATTCTCCTAAAGATTTTATTTATGTCATTTGAATTGTTTGATACTTGGTTGTTATTTGATTGTTTAGACTTTTAGAGTATGTTTCCTTGTGGTATGACTTTGCTATCGTAATGCAAGACTCCTTTATCTTATGTTAGATATTGTCATGACACATTGTGTCTCATTTGTTTATCTATTTCATTTAGTTCTCTCTATTGTTGACACCATTGTGTTGTGATGATATCCATGATGTTATGCATCGTGTTTCCGCCTAGCCGGGGTGTGACAACTTTAAATTATTGGATCATTGACGGAATCCTATTTAGAAGATCTTTCCTCACCCCGTGGTTGAGATGTGTGGGCCCTAAACAGGCAAGAAGCATGATCAACGAAATCCACGAAGGATCCTGCGGGTTACTCATCGGGCTAAGGTTCATAGTAGAAAAAATAACAACGTCAGTGTATTATTGACCATCCATGCATGAGGATGCATCAGAAGTCATTCAAAATTGTGACGAGTGCGAAATTCACTCTTCGGCCTCTAAATTACCCAAACAGGACATGACTTCGGTCACGGCAGCATGGCCTTCCATATAATGGGGCATTATCATAGTAGGCCCCTTGCCAGAAGCTCCTAGAAGAGTGAAATTCTTGATAAGAGCAATAAACTACTTTACTAATTGGGTAGAAGCAAAACCATGAGCAAACATTACGAGGAAACACATAGAAAGGTTTGTATGGGAGCATATTGTATGAATTTTCTACCTAAAAAAAAAAATTTTTTTTACTAAAATCGCTGAATGTTTCCATGAAAGTACACCTCCCTTGGAAAAAGAAAAAAAAAGGAGCGTCCTGGCCCTGGCCGACCCCTTAATATAAGGGACGGTCCCCCTTAATTATAAGGGGGATCGGCAACCCTAATTAAGAGGGACCGCCCAACAAAAAGTCCTCCTAAGTTTGCCTATAATATTGGACTGTTCCACACTGATTTTCCTTACCTTTGCACTCAATCTTTACTGACTAAAATCAGTCCATGACATCTTCTACAATCCTTTGAGAGATCATATTAATATTAAACGCCTTGTGTTTTCCAAGTGAATTTGTAACGACCCCCTTTTTGACATATATCAGCTGAAGCTAAATTGAGGTAATACTTCATTGGAATCAACGAGTCATAATCATAAGAAAAACGACTCAAAAAAACGAACGTTTTAAGAAATTTGCTTTTATCATTTCATATTATAGTAAGTTTTCACAAAAAGTGAGGTCCTAAATACATATAGAAAACATATTATTTAAAGAATGATCACAAGTATGGACGTCCTCAATGTCCAATGTCACTCCGTGCCATAGGTTTGCTTAATTAACTTGAGATAAACAAGCAAAACAGTTCAACACAAAGTTGATTGAAATTCAAAGGATTTGAGTAAAAAGTAATGGTTAACTACACGTGTCATCATAAATGATCATAAGTGGTAATAATTGCACAATTACAATTATCATGGAAAATAGTATTATTGCCCTAAGCTCATGACACCAACACGTTAACATAGAAATCACCTCAGTGAAATTATTAAGGAACAAATATGTAACTTGCCAAAGTTACCCATTATTCTCAAATATAGTGCGTTTGATTACCTCATGTACAGGTAAACACAAACGGGATTCGTCAATCCCGATGATCTATCCACAATATTCGTGTTCACTCGCAAGTGATTAATAGTTCATTATTAAATGGTATTGGCAGTAGAGGAAAACTTAGGCAATAATATATCAGGATAGCATACAGTTGGAAAATACTTGTATTCATGGTTTATAGCATGTATCTCCCAACGGAGTTTAGAAAACATGTAAAGGTAGGACTATGAACTCACCTTGATAAGGTAGTTTGATTGATGTCAAAAGTGACTCAAATGGAAGTAAACAGCTTATATATGATCCATAAGAGTTTATTAAAGATCTATAGCACATTAGGAACTTATAAAACAGATTGAAGACTTACAAAAGCTTAAATGGGTCAAAAATGGGTTGTTTTGGGTTCGAACACTTGGATGTGATTTCAAGACCTTTCTTCTTTAACCTTGGCTTTCTTCTTAGCTTAGACTTCCTTCTTAATCCTCCTAGGACATGGCTAGAACCTGTTTTGAGTATAGTTTTGAGTTTAAATGGTGAGATGTGAGGGTGTGTTTGTCTCGGCTATTTATAGGGTGTAAAATGCTTAGTTTTTAAGTTCTTCAAAAGAAGTAAATGATAAATTCTTGTTAAAAATATATACCATAATTATTTTATAATGTTTCGATGCATGAATGACTAACGACAAAATATGTCGGGCTTTATAAAAATCAGTCTTATTATATTTAACTATATTTTTTATAATTAATATAAAACTTTACATTATATACATCTTGGGAATATGAAAAAGATATATCTACTTGGTTATATATTAGTATACACTTTTAATCATTTACTGTATATTTTTAAAACATTTAAACTTTAACTTTTGAAATGACAACAAGTCTGTGGTTTTAGTTTTAGGGATAATGTTTACTTTTGGCCCGAAAGTTTAATAATTTCAAAAGTTACAATATATACCCCTCATGCATATACGATTTGCATTACTAGTCCAAAATCCTAAACGTTGTATTTTTAATCTCGAAATCAATTTGAAGGTTATTATATTTATTTATATAAGCTAAAATTAAGTTGCTTTTCGCTGCTTGTAGCTTATGGAAAGAGCTTATGAGCTAAACATCCAAAATGGGCACGTTAGTTAAAAATCTTAACCCGCATGGGTTTAGGGTTTTAGGATTAGTTTTTAAGCATGTAAAAAATGATAATGAAGTTTATTAGAATAACTTTTTATGACAGCTTATGGGCTATTTAGCTTATAGATTTACAAAAATAGCTTTAGGTTTAGAGGTGCTATTTTGATTTAGGAAAAAATCCAAACATGTGGTTTTGGGTTTAAAAGGCTTTATTTCTATGTGATCCAGGAAAGTGCCTAGAGGCTTTTAAAAGATTTAAAACAATACAAGAGCTTATTGAACGAGTGCAAAGGCTTACTAGTACACGAATGGGTGAAATGGGTCGAAATGAGCAAATATAACCCGAAACTTTAGGAGATGAATCAAGGACTTCTTTCCTTCTTAGCTTGGCTTCTAAATGGCTTAAAGATCTTCTCTTTTTCTTCTTTGGTTCGAAATAGGTCAAGATCAAGTGAGTGTGTTTGATAAAATTGTGTGTTTGTGAATGTGTATGTGTTTCATGTATATATATAGGCCAAGGAAGAGTAGTGGCCAAGTTGTGTGGAGTGGTGGCCAAGATATGATGAGTGGTGGCCAAGGGTTTGCTAGGTATGACTATTAGAAGCTAGGACTAGCTTGGAGAGGTGTTGAGAGGTGGATAGGGGTTTAGTTATACATGTAGGTGACAATGTGTTTTGCTTGGAGCTTAAGGGTGCAAGTAGCTTACAAGGAGGTGATGAAGAGCTAGCAAGGTGGTGACAAAGTGGTAGGCAAGGTGGTGGATCATGGTGGTGAAAGGGTGGTTGCTTGGTTTTATCTTGGTTCGAACTAGTTTAAGTGGTATCGAGTGATTAGGGTTTCGGGTTAGGGTTTAGGGTTTAGCCGAGTGTGTGGAGTGAAATGGAAGGAAAGAAATGTTTAAATGTTATGCATTGAGTGCTTGTAACTTATGCTTAAAAGGTAGTATGAAATCTCTATAAAAATTAGAGGGAAAATGTTATTCAAATTTGATCTTTGGAAACTTGTACACATGCCTTATTAGTTTGTACATTTGTATTGAATGGAAACATTACATGTTATCGAGGTTTTGATATAAACGTTTAACGTATAATGTTTTATAATAAACGTTATAAATAGTACGTTAAATAAATAACGTATGGTAAAAATGGAGTTTAAAACATATTGCTTGACATATTAGAATGTTTACTTGACATAAACGTTGATGAAATTGGCATTAGTAGGTTGCGTGAGCTTGTTTACTTTGGTAATGTAAGTTATGTAACATTATGGATGGAAAAATCTTTCCATGAAAATGGTTGCATCTAATTTAATAGATGAAAATTACACTGAGGAAAATTGCATCTAATTTAATAGATGGATAATTACATAAGGAAAAATTATGGGTTGTTATAGTCTCCCAACCTTAAAGAAATCTCGTCCTGAGATTTAGTTGGATGTTGGAGTGGTATTTGAAAATAGATGTGGATACTTGGCACATATTTGATCTTCGCGTTCCCACGTAAATTCTGGTCCTATTTTAGAGTTCCATCTTACTTTGACTATAGGGATACGACTTTGTCTTAGTTGCTTGACTTCTAGATCCATAATTTCTACATGTTCTTCCACAAAGTTGAGTTTGTCATCGAGCCAAATCTCTTTCATTGGAATGATTAGGGATTCGTCAGATAGGCATTCTTTAGATTAGAAACGTAGAAAGTACTGTAGACATTACTGAGTTCTTCAGGAAGCTCAAGTTTGTATGCCACTGGGCCGACCCTTTTAAGGATCTTAAATGGTCCAATGTACCGGGGGTTAAGCTTTCCTTGTTTTTTAAATCGGATGACACCTTTTCGAGGTGACACTTTTAACGTAACACGATCTCTAACTTGGAATTCTAAAGGCTTTCGTCTTACATTGGCATAACTCCTTTGCCGGTCTCTTGCAGCTTGTAAGTGTTGTTGGATTTATACTATCTTCTCGGTGGTTTCATGGATTATCTCTGGTCCTGTGAGTTGGACATCTCCAACTTTGGACGAGCAGACAGGTGATCGACACTTTCGACCATAAAGTGCCTCGAATGGTGATGCCTTAATACTGGCATGGTAACTGTTATTGTAAGAAAATTCTACCAGTGGTAAGTGTCTCTCCCATCATTTTCCAAAATCTATAACACAGGCTCGAAGCTTATCTTCGAGTGTTTGGATGGTTCTTTCACTTTGTCCATCAGTCTCGGGATGATATGCTGTACTCATGTCTAATTGAGTACCCAAAGCATTCTGCATTGATTACCAGAATCTGGATGTGAAATGACTGTCACGATCTGAGATAATGGATATCGACACTCCATGTCGTGAGACTATCTCCTTTATATACAACCTTGTAAGGGTTTACATACTATCTGTTGTTTTGGTGGGGATGAAATGTGCTGATTTGGTAAGGCGATGTCTACAATGACCTAAATTGTGTCATGTCCGCTTGATGTTTTTGGTAGTTTTATAATGAAGTCCATTGTTATTCTTTCCCATTTCCATGTAGGAATCTCTGGTTGTATTAGTAAGCCAGATGGCTTTTGACATTCTACTTTAACTTTAGAGCATGTTAAACACTTGCCAACATACTCAGTGATGATTGCCTTCATGTTAGGCCACCAATAGAGTTTCTTTAGATCCTGATACATCTTGTCAGAACCTGGGTGGATGGAATACTATGATTTATGGGATTCATGAATGATTAAGTCCCTAAAATTACCAAAAAGTGGTAACAAACTTCGATATCGGTTTCCATCAAGACATACTTCAAATACTTTATCCATTCTTCATAAATTCTCAGCTTTGATAATCTCTTCTTTGATTGCCTCGGTTTGGGCTTCGAGGATTTGTGATGGTAATTTTGGGTGAAGGGTCATGACTAATGCTCTAACTCGGAGTGGTTTGATTCGTTCCTTCTGGCTTAAGGCATTTGCTACAACATTTGCCTTTCTAGGATAGTAACGAATCCACAATCGTAATCTGCGAGCAATTCTAGCCCACGACGTTGTCTCATGTTCAACTCTTTCTGATCAAGGATATGCTAAAGACTTTTATGATCAGTGAACACAGTACACTTTGTGCCATACAAATAGTGTCTCTGAATTTTAAAAGCGAACACTACTGCTCCTAATTCGAGGTAGTGTATGGTATAGTTCTTTTCACGAGGCTTGAGTTGTCGAGATGCATATGCAATAACATTTTCTCTTTGCATTAACACCGTTCCCAGACCTTGATGTGATGCATCACAGTAAACGATAAAATCATTATTTCCTTCTGATAATGCTAAGATTGGAGCTTCACCAAGCTTTTGTTTTAGTAGCTGGAAAGCTGACTCTTGGTATTCTCCCTAGATACACTTCTTGTTTTTCTGGGTTAATTCAGTCAAAGGCTTTGCAATTTTCAAAAAAACCTTTGATAAATCTTCGATAGTAGCCGGCGAGTCCTAAGAATTTGCGTATCTCTGTAGGTGTGGTAGGAGATGCCCAATCCTTGACTGCTTCAATCTTGGTGGGGTCAACATGAATTCCTTGACTGTCAATTACGTGCTCGAGAATTTGCACGATACTGATCCAGTAGATCTTCAGGAAAGACTTTCAGAAATTCTCTGACTACCGGTATATCTTCCAGTCGTTTTTCGTCTGACTTCTTTTCCATTTCTTGGACTACAAAAACTTGATATCCCCGGGATATATATCTTTCGGTTTTAATACATGATATGAGGTTTAGTGGGGTTTTACTTCGATCACCTCAGATGATCAAAGTTTCACCGTCGATAGGGATGTGGACGACTTTCTCGTCATAGATAATTCTAGCATGATACTTGGAACCAATCCATACCAATGACGATGTCGAAACTACCGAGTTTAATCGGCATAAGGTCAATTTTGAAAGGTTGGTTTAGCAAATCAGAGTGCAACCCTGAATAACGGTATTAGTGTTTTTTTTGCCCTACTAGGTTTCCATTCCGGCCTTTCAATGTCGAAGTAGTATCTAGTGTAATTGGTGGGTATTAAGCATAGAAAGCAGAGATTAGATAAAAAACTTTTATCGCTCTTGAATCAACTGAATCAAATAATACTCTAGCTAGATGTTGGTTTAGAAGGAACGTACCCGTGACTACGTTCGGGTCATGGTGAGCGTTCTTGTCTCTCCGCAAGTATGCTCTTCCGTGGGCATTGTTGTTTGCTCTTAAGCACTGACTTTTGTAGTGCCCTTTCTCTCCACAGGCATGACAAGTTACAAATACTGGTTGTAGGTTGCTTCCAGTGGCTGGCCCTTTGTTTCTGCAGTTCCTGGTCTGATGACCCACCTTGTTGCAAGTCAGCCACTTGACAGTGCACAGCCACTTGACAGTGCAAGGTCTTGTGTGATGCAGGGTGCATTTCTTACACAGGGGAAGGCTTCCAGGATACCTACTGTTTTCAGTTGGGGTGACAGCATAAGCCTTGACGGTTTCTTGCCTTCTATTCTGTTGTTGTTGATGATCATTATTGCAGTTGCTATTGTTGTTATGGTTATTCTGGTAGTTGTTGTTGAAGGGTCTTCTATCATCAAACTTTCATTTATGATCATTGGTTCCTTGCACAGAATTGTGCTTTCTTACTTGATCCATTAACCTTTGGGTTATGGTAATGGCTTCCTCCAAAGTTTAAGGCTTTGAAGCGGTAACATTTCCTTCAATACTTCTGGGTAATCCCCCGATGAAGACTTCCATGAGTTTCTTAGAATTTGGCACCATAGTTGGGCATAAAAATGCCAATTCCTGGAATCTTCTAATGTAAGTCTTGAGATCATTCCCTTTTATCGTCAGATTGTAAAATTCATCTTCCATTTTCTTGATCTCAGTTTGGGGATAATACTTCTTTATTAAGAGCGGATTAAATTCAGACCAGGTGATCTTGTAAGCTTCCTCTATTCCAATAGGCTGGGCGAATGAATTCCACAGGATAAAGCTTCCTTAGTTAGAGTACTAGTAGCAAATTTTACTTTACAGTCCTTGGTATAGTTACTACGGTGAAATACTGATTCAGTTCGTTCAAACCAGCGGATGAGGCCAACTGCGCCTTCCGTACCTTTGAAATTGAAAGGTTGGCAGCTCATAAACTCTTTGTTGCTACATTTTCTTGCTACAGGAGTTCCACTCTTTTTGATGTTCCTATTGGTATTGTCAGTATTTGCCATGGTAGCAGCTTGTGCTTCCAGAGCTGTGGCAACACTATCAGCAACTAGTTTCCT
>BQNB010112968.1:0-22040 GCA_026074375.1 Tanacetum coccineum | reverse complement strand
TGTGGAAAGATGAAATACGCAAACTAGAAGCAATTCCTAATTCGGAGATTCAAAAAATTCTAAAACTGAGCTATGTATCCATAGAAGATTCGAATGATAAAGATGTATTCCTACATATTGCTTGTTTCTTTGTGGGCGAGGATAAAGAATACATTGTGAAGTTACTAGCCCAGTGTGATCTATACCCAGTAGTTGGGATCACGAACCTAATGGATAGATGTCTACTCTACATTGAAAACGGGAATGTGATGATGCATCAATTAATCAAGGAGATGGGTCATGAAATTGTTCGGCAACAATCACGTAAGGATCCTGGGAAACGAAGTAGATTGTGGCGCCACGAGGATTCTTTCATTGTGTTAAAAGATAATGAAGTACGTACTGCATTATTGTCCTTATAATTATAATTACTAATTTATTGTGCATGCTATAGCCACATAGTTTACTGTCTTCAATTGCTTAATTAGGGTACAAGAAAGGTAGAAGGACTTATCCTTGATATGCGAATGATCAAGGAAGCTGATAATGCAAGAAAACGTAGCTACGGAGATTTTCTTCACAATACCAATAAGCATATAAGTATAGAAAACTTGAAAATTGGTGCGCTAGGAAAGATGAAGAATTTGATGCTACTTCAACTCGACTACGTTACATTTTCTGGGAGCTACAAGAAGTTGCCCAAAAAACTACGATGGCTCCGTTGGCATGGATTTTCCTTAAAATCAATTCCATGTGACGTACCTTTGGAGAAGTTGGTCGTTCTTGACATGCGTTACAGCAAACTAAAAACAGTTTGGGACGGGTTCAAGGTATGCATTTTTGGTCAAGGTTGCTGATTCTTGGGATAGTTAATTATAACATATGTTCTAGAAGATGTTATTCATCTATTTATTTTTTTCATATATTTTTTCTGTTTCTAGAAAATGTTTCTTTTAACGGCTAAAATTATATTAATGAGACTAGCAAAAAGCTAAAAACAATATAAAAGACTACAAAATATTGTTACAAGCACACTTTGGATCCGAGATCCACTCAAACCAAACAGGACGAAAAGAAAAACCTGTAATCCAAGTAAATGAAAGCATTTTTTCTTCTTCTATTGGGTTTTTCATGTAGGTAATTGGATCCCCTGAAAGTGCTTAATCTTGGTTATTCTTTAGAGCTAGCCAAAACCCCTGATTTTCGTGGACTCCCTAGTTTGGAAAGTTTGATCTTGGAGGGTTGTATAAGTTTGACTCAGGTATGTGAATCGATTGGGTACCTTGAAAAGTTAGCTTTATTGGATATAAGTAAGTGATTGTATAAGGTTAAGAGATATAAAATGCTTCCCAATGTCACTTGTATCACTTAAAATGTCCAATTGCCCAAACCTTGGAGTTCTTGGGCAGGTTCAAAGCTTGGATACAAGTTCATTACCTTATTTGTTGGTAAATATTGATGTCTCCAAATGCAATCTCTTTGATAGTTATTTCCCAAATGATTGGAGTCATCTTTTAGCATTGAAGTTCTTAAATATAAGCAGGAATAATATAAGTTCACTACCAAATTGTATCAAAAGCTTACCCAGTCTCGAAATACTCGAGTGCACCACATGTTCACAACTCCAATCAGTTCTATGTTGGTATTCGGGTCTCGATAATCATAGATTGCTTGGATAATTCTTGAATCGTGTATAGTTTACTTTTCGAATACAATATTTCGACCCTATTTGTGCCTTGGGTTACACGAAATTCGTATATGGGATAAGACAAGATCACATTCAAATTCTAGGCACAAGAATAAGAGCAAAAACATAGAGAAGATTGTATGTTGTTATGATTCTTCATGTGATAATGAAAGACCAAAATAGATGTCTATTTATAATAGACAATATGACTTTTGGTGAAAAGTCATACCCTTTCATGAATGATCACACTTTTTGGTTCAAAGTAACTAACTTTTAAATAGACCAAGTGTAAAATCCTAACAGTTAATTCACTCGTAATCTTCTTGATCAATTATCCAACTTGCATCGGTTTATCTTTACAACTTAAAGAATTCTCGTTGTATTCTAAACCATTATATTTCTTTAGAACAAGAAAACATTGTACCACTTTGTTTCTTGATCAGAATACATCACATTAACACCAAATGTAAAATCTCCAGTTACCACTAATTTCACAAAATATGGTAATCCATGTGATCATGATTCATGACAACATTTTACATTTACTTAACCATCATCACAAATAAATATATACATTATTTGTGATCCTTAACATTGGGTACATATCATACCCAATAACTTTTCAGTTAATAATGGACAATGATAAAAACATAACTCCAAATACATGTATTATCAAAGTATTATATGAATACTTAATACATAAATAGAGTTCCTTGGTATTACATTCCATTCAAATACTCAAGCACTTTTGTAACACAACATCCATATAAAATGATGTTTCATCAACCATTTATGCACTGAACGTGTTGATTAAATATTATACCTATTTTGTCAACTTAGCTTTAAATACGATTTGAACATATAGATGGTTAAATAACTACTACCAATTTTCAAAAGCCAATCACCTTTTGAAATTGCACAAATGTGATCTTGATATTATTCATATATATATATATATATATATATATATATATATCCATGAACCATGCATCACCATTGTTGGAATTAGTAGACATTAAGATCATATTAACTATTAATAAATACGAGCACGCAGCGGAAGACTAGCATGTAAGATCATTCACATAGTCATATAAATTAACATAATAATAATAAAAGAAAAGCGTACCTTTTAGCAAATCACTTCAAACTCGGGATTCAATATCACTAAAACAAAACACGAATACATTAACCTCACCACTTTTAATGTACACTCACTAATCATTTATTGATCAAAACATATCATATCAAAATAATACAAGATGTCTAGTATGCAAGAAGACATCCAGTGTGCAGGTTCTGATACACGCCCACCAATGCTTGACAGAACAAGAGAGAAGGGGAAGAGAAAAGAAGTTTTGCTTTTAGGGTTTCACCAAAAGATATATCAAAACAATGAGCCTTGATTTGTTTATATAGGCATAAGGAATTTGTTATAAGGAAACAAATTCCCACCTCCTCTTGTTGAGGTATAACCGGCCCCAAACACAAGCCCACAACCCAAGCCAAAACTTCCCTTTTCTCATTATTTAACATTAAGTCCTTTATGTTAACATTTAACGACCGTTAAATAAATTCCGTTAAGTAACTAATTAATTAACGACCGTTATCTTATTATTTACACAATTAATATAAATTAATTAATATAAATTAATTAATTATATTTATTGAATCCAAACGCTATCGTGTGCGTCTCCAAAGGCCCGAGTCGCATTCCGGACATATATTATTTACGTGTACATTCTTTCAGCTCCCACTTGGACATGTAACATAATATAATATAATAACATTGGTTAGCGTCTAGCAACACGCCAATGCTCCCGGATACTCTCGAGTGTAGTTTCCCAAAATACATTTAAATGATTATTCATTTACAATCCCTTTGTTTCTCAAATGCCATGCTAAAATAGATATGGATCATAGTCATTCTATTTAAACAATTTTGTTTCTCGTGTTTCATAATTAAATCAAGATTACCAATCTAATCGGGACAAATCCAGATTACCATTGGGTCTGGCCAGACACACATCTGATTAATTAAGCGAGGGGCCCAGTAGCATTATTATTTCAATCCAGTTGAATGAACAAATTCTATCTTGACTACAAGTATCTTATCATATATTTCTGAATACTTATGAATATAGTCTTTATGGCTACCTTGTTACGGGTAGTTTTAGAAGTATATCAAAAAGTACCATCCACATACATAAAACTAACTTGCATCTCAAGTCTAAGGATTTAGTAACGTAAATCATTTACAAGTTTCACTTGATGACGACGATCCATAAAGTGAGTGACTTGCGTTGGAGAAGTCCGACATGCAAATCTATTGAATATCGTGTGAGATGGAGAACCGTTCTTTAAATATTCTACGAATATAACCAAACACTCAAATATGTCTTAATTCAATTATATTCCCATATAATTGATCGACATAGACTATTTAGAATAACATTTTATTCATGGATTAAACATGCAAAAATAGGACCAATAATTATAATGAAAACGAATCATATCAAATACTTCAATTCATAAAATAACATTGTTTAACAATATCCTTTATCCAAATACTAAAATACAGATTACATGAAACTACTAGCAGGACGAAGACCCATGCTTCTAGCATGTCGAGTAAGCTTAGGACCGGCTAAGGCTTTCGTAAACGGATCAGCTAGATTTTCATCTGTATGAACTTTAACAATATCAATTTCGCCAGTTTTAATGCACTCACGAACATAATGATATTTTCTTTGAAAGTGTCTGGCGCCTTTCTGAATTCCTGATTCTTTGGCTATGATAATTGCAGCAGAATTGTCACAATTCATCTTTATCGGATAGTCATTTGAAGGAACTACGCCAAGTTCATCAATAAACTTCCTTATCCAAACAGCTTCTTTTGCAGCTTCAGAAGCAGCTATATATTCAGCTTCTGTGGCATGTTGTGCAGTAGTACTTTGTTTGGAGCTTTTCCATACAACTGCGCCCCCATTCAAAACGAAGACATACCCAGTTTGAGATTTCGTGTCATCTCTATCGGTCTCGAATCCAGCATCACAATAACATTTAACTTGCAGTTCTGCTTCAGGATTACCACCATACACCAAAAACGTGTCTTTAGTATTTCTTAAATACTTAAGAATATTTTTCACAGCAGTCCAGTGAGCTTCACCAGGATTCTGTTGAAATCGGCTTGTGATGTTTTGCGCGAACGCCACATCAGGTCTTGTGCACCTCACAGCATACATAATGGATCCTACAGCCGAAGCATAAGGAACATTTTGCATACGCTTCATCTCTGCAGATGTTGTAGCACATTGAGATTTATTTAAATGAAGATCAACTTGCATTGGAATGGAACCACGTTTTGAATTATCCATTCTATATCTCTTAAGGATTTTGTCAAGATAAGCATTTTGACTTAATCCAATCAACCGCCTTGATCTATCTCTATAGATTTTTATTCCAAGAATAAACGCCGCTTCTCCTAAATCTTTCATAGAAAAACACTTACCAAGATAGTCCTTAACTTCTTGAAGACTTGGTATATGATTTCCCATTAATATTATGTCATCAACATATAAGATTAGGAAAATAGCGTTACTCCCACTAGCCTTTTGATGTACACATGGCTCATCAAGATTTTTATGAAAACCAAACTTTTTGATTTCCTCATCAAATCTCTTATTCCAGCTTCTAGATGCTTGCATAAGTCCATAAATGGATCTTTGAAGCTTACATACTTTACTGGGATGATTAGGATCAATAAAACCTTCACGTTGTTCCATATAGATTTCTTCTTTTAAGAAACCATTCAAGAACGCGGTTTTAACGTCCATTTGCCAAATTTCCTAGTCATAGTACGCCGCTATAGCTATGAGAATTCTAATAGCTCTTATGTCGGTAACAGGTGAAAATGTTTCCTCATAGTCAACACCATAAGTTTGAGTGAAACCCTTTGCGACAAGTTGAGCTTTATAAATGTATACCTTGCCATCCATTTGGTGGAAGCACTATAAGTTTCCTGACTTTATTATCATTCATGTATTGCATTTCTTCGTTCATAGCAACAGGCCACTTTTCGAATTCAGGGTCTGATAAAGCTGCTTTATAATTAGCAGGTTTATTAAGATCCCCTAAATTGTGCTCTTCAAGTTCAATATTGAAGGACAATCCATCTGGATCGATCTCTACATTTAGACACAATCGATCAGGAGCTTTATTTGTCCTTACAGATCTACGAATGGGAACAACATCCTCTTCTTGAGAGACAATCGGGGCAAGACTTTCTTCCTCAATAGGATGTTCGCTAGTGTTTTCAGAAGGTAAAATATCTTCATCATCTAATTCTACGTTTCTCCCACTCTCTTTTTAAAGTATGAAATCCTTTTCCAAGAAATCTGCATACCTCTCAACAACTATTTTGTTTTCAGGTGGATAGTAGAAATAGTAACCCATAGTTTCCTTAGGGTATCCTACGAAGATACACTTAACAGATCTTTGTTGAAGTTTATCAGGCGTGTGACGTTTCACATGTGCCTCACATCCTCAGACCTTTAAGTAAGACAAGTTAGGAACTTTCCACGCCATAGTTCATATAGAGTCTTGTCTACCTTCTTGGTTGGAACCATATGGAGAATGCGGAGCATAATCCCAAAAGGATAACGGCAAAGTTGTAAGACTCATCATTGATCGAACCATATTTAACAAGGTACGATTACGCCTCTCAGACACACCATTATGTTGTGGCATGTAAGGAGGTGTAAGATGTTGAACAATTCCATAAGTCGTTAGATAGTCTTTAAATTCTTGACTAATATATTCACCACCACGATCTGATCGTATGGCCTTAATAGTCTTTCCGAGTTGATTTTCAACTTCATTCTTGAATACCTTGTGAAAAACTAGAAGGGGGGTTGAATAGTTTACCGCTTTTTAATTTAATATTTAATGTATGTTTGTAAAAACATAGATTAGACTTTTTGTGAATTCAATACTTGCACAATATGAACAATGTAAATATGTAGAAGTAAATAAAAGATAAGAGTTGGAAAGATCAAACCGCAACACAAGGATTTATAGTGGTTCGGTTACGAAGCTCTTCTTCGGCCTACTCCACTCCCTGAGCACCAAACTTGAGAGTTTTCTTCACTATTCATGTATGCAACTTTTCAATACTGTTAGTTTTCTTGTTTTTATGTGAAGACACAATGCCAAAGATAAGAGAATCAAATTAGGTTTGGTTCTCTTATTGCTAATAGAATACATTTGAATTAACGATTGGTAAGTAGAATCTACGCATATTCTATTTCTTAAATTTACCATTACCAGTAATAGCATTAAAATAAATTCATATTATTCATTGAAATGATAATCCAAAATCCGCGTTAAAAACATTGGGTTAAAACACTTATTAACCAAACGAGAAACTGAAACAACAACCTTAGTAACTATTTTAGAAGGTGCATAATGACAATTGTCTAAAACAATAATTAAACCATTTGGTAAAACTAAGTCAAAACTTCCAATAGCTTCCACTTCCGCGCGCACACCATTGCCCACGTACAAGTAGAGACTACCACGCTTCAGCTTCTTTGCTCCTCTAAGTCCCTGTTTTGTGTTACAAATGTGAGTACCACAACCAGTGTCATACACCCAGGAATTTTTAGGAAATGCAAATTAAATTCATAGTTATAAATACCTGAAGAAATGGATGCAACATTTTGACCTCCAATTTTCTTCTTCTTTTTTATCAACTCAGCTAGATACACAGGACAGTTCCTTTTCCAATATCCTTCCTCTTTGTAGTGGTGACATTGTCCATCTTTTGCCAGACCGATTTCTCTTGTAGGTTGAGGTTGTTTTTTGGGTTTAGTTGGATAAGAGGTTTTTAGACCTTACCATTCTCTTTCCCTTTAGACGTTACCTTGCGGTTATTCTTCTGGACTCTACCACTTTGAATCCATCACATGTGGTGTTAGATGAAGCACCAACAATTTGATGCTTGTACTCTTAATGTTTTTCTCAAATTCAATATGCAATGAATGCACTTCACTTATCTGTCTTCTCCATTTGATTGAATATTGTAATTTTTACACAAAGCTTCAAATTACTTAAAAGGAATTCAAGATAAAACTGAGAGACAATTTATCAGGAAAAAGCATAGTCGAGTGTGCCTTATTGATCCAGATATGCTTTTCATCAATAGAACATGATCGCTAACGGGATTGTCATTCAGGCCTGCTTTACATGAATGGGAACTGTTCACCAACACTGGAGTTCAATCAACCGAGGTTTTTCCATACATCTTTTAGAGCTCAGTAATCATATCTTGAGGAGAATCTTGTTTTTCAAATTGCTGATTAGAGTTTTGCAGACATTAGTTTCCAAGCATCAAAACAAAGCAACTTCATTGTGTTCGATTCAAAAAGAGCTTTCCAATCGGCAAGAGTTTGATATCAGCACTGCGGTGGCAAGTGCACGGTTGGCAAGGGTGTTTAAAATCACTCCTGTAATTTTTAGTACGCACAACCAGTTTGTGCGTAGCAGCCACTCATTGAAATTTGGTCCAGTAAGTTGATGCTTATCAAGCTTGACCTGAAAGCAGAAATGTTTGTTTTGGTTTGGCATTGTTGAGTGCCATCTATAATAAACAAAAGTTCACATTAGTATTTTCGATATACTTTCTTTTAAAGAAAATAAATACCCATGCTTATAAAATAATAAAGCATTAATTTTTGATAAAGCTTGGATCCACTTTGACATAAAACTCACACCACATCAGTAGATCTGCTAGTGATGATGATTATTCAAAGGGTAATTAACCGGGGGGTTTAATAATTGGCATCTATAACAATCATACAATTATGGGACTATACTTTCCATGCTGCATAATATTTAATGTACGTATTAACTGCATTATCTTATTTTTCCTATCACATGGTGAACATTCAAACGTGAGATAGTGAGCATGTTTATCATATCATTATGCACGAAGTTAAGGTCTCACCTATCTTAACGTGATTAAGTCCGGTTCCAACAAAAATGTGGATTATTATAGCACTTTAACGTCTCACTTAATAAGTGTATTATATCACCTTTGGGTTACAAAACCATGGAATAGGTTACTCACTAATCATGGAAGAGTTAGTGAAAGTGTGTTTCTGTTGGATGGGCAATAAGCAAGACTGGTTTGAAAGGGTATAGATTTTTTATCGTGTCAAATCCATGTACAAGAGCATGCTACCATTTTGTATCAGGAATTTATAAAACTATAATTTATAAAAAAACCTTTGGACTATAAAATTGCTTGTCTAATCATAGATAGTATTCTTATATATCGGATGTTTAAGCCGGAATCCACTTTTGACTTTTTGCATTATATAATCCTTATGAAATCTTATTTCGATAGATCATTAGTCATGTTTTAGTTTGTTTTTCGAAAAACCCTTGCTTTTGATGTAAATACATAATAATTTATTCAAAAGCAAACAAAATTAAA
The DNA here is from genome assembly GCA_026074375.1 of Tanacetum coccineum. NCBI lineage: Eukaryota > Viridiplantae > Streptophyta > Magnoliopsida > Asterales > Asteraceae > Tanacetum > Tanacetum coccineum. The sequence continues at coordinate 12,879 of BQNB010112968.1, read as the reverse complement.
TAAACAACTTAAAGCATACATCCGATTTAACACATTAATCACATACCACATGCATAACCAATTGATGATAACCTAAAATCTATATGATTTAAATTAAAAACACATAGCATAAAACTGTCAAAACAATTTAAATTTTACTTCAGGTCACGTCAGAGTGTAGCTAGAGTCTTCTCGAGCCTTAGCTCAAAATACAAAGTTGTAGATCTAAAAGTCGTGGACCACATAAAAATTTCTTCATTGTTTCTGATATCGGATGAATTTATTATGAAATTTTTTTACATAAAAGGTGTTATAACACTTACGAAAAAAACATAAAAATTCAACTAATACACATCAAGATCCGGTTTTTTTATCATCAATTATGCGAGGTTTTAACACTTAACAATTATTATACATTCATTATATCTATTCACATGTCATCCAATCCATGGTAAACTTGCAGATTCACCTATGGATCTCATCAAATTTAACATTTAATAAAGCGGAGAAGATTCATATTAACAATTAATACATAACCGATTATATAACAATTAATCTCGATATCCAATCAAATAAATATTGCATACATCTAAGGGTTTTTGTCTAATTAATTTTATTTACCTAATTAAGTTTCCTGAACAGAAGTCATCAAATAAAATTAAAAATCAACATCAAAACCTAGCATTTTTTTAACGTTCTTGATTACAATTATGTAATTTATAAGATCTTTAAGAACGCTCTTGACGCATGGTATGTGCTTAAATACACATACCTTTTTACCTTTAAAAAACAAGCTAAAATAACCAAAACGGATTAAAATGCCAAAGATACGCTTGTTTGCTCATTGTATTGTGCAGGAACGGATAACCAAGAAAAGGACGGGAAAACAATAGCTAAAACGACAAACTGGACTCGGATGGGAAAAGACTGTGAAAGACAAAGCAAATCAAACCTGGAAAGTCAATCCAGTCAAAAAAGTCAACAGAAAAGTCTAACTGGTCCAAGTCAAAGTCGAACCCCGGGGGCCAAAGTTCAGAATAATAAGTTTAGGGGCTGAATATGCCAAAACCTAAAAACTTATATAAAAAGAAGAAAAGAGGGAAAAGAAAGAGAAGGGCATTTTGCAATTTTCCAAAGTAAAAGTGGCGGGGAGCAGTTTTGCCAAACCCCACTAACTTGTCTAACCAAAGGGACGATGGATTTTCAAGAGTTAAATAAACTCTTGGGACTTGTTTTGCCAAGTCCCCAAAAGTTATTTAACCACAAGGACCAATTGTGCAATGAAACAATAAACCATGAGGGGCCACTTTTGCCAAAACCACAAAACTTCACTCTGTTAACAGCCTCCAACGTTTTTTCCCGCTTCTTTTTCCCTCTCAAACACACTCACGGGTTGTTTTACCCGTTTTTACCCCATGAATCTTCACCACCACCATGGATACTCACCTTCCCCCTCCCCCACTACCTTTCCCAGCTACAAAGATGCCAACTTGGCAATCCCACACCCCCAAGAACAAATTCGATGGATAGGATTGATTTTAATGAAATGAAGGCCAGTTAAGGGTTTCTAACCCTCTACACAAACAAAACACACCTGTGTTTGTGTGTCTACAAACAAGCACAACAAAGAGAAAGAAAAAAGAAGACCTAGTTTTTGTTTTCGGCTATAAATAGCCTTGTAAGCCATTGTGGCAAGTGTGCAAGTTTTAATACCAAGTTGTATTCAAGTTTTATTAAGTTTTAATTCAGTTTTTATTGTAGTTTTAAGTGTTTTTATGTTAATGTCTTTTATGCAATTGAAATTTTCAGTTTTAATGAAAATTTAGTCGTTTTTACTCTATAAGCTCTCAATATGCTCTATTAGAGCTTTTCTTTCTAATAAGCTTAATTTAGCTTGGCATTTTGAGTCCGTTTTTGGTTATTGTAGCTCGTTTTTAAAGGTAAAAGATATGTGTAATTAAGCACATATCTAAAGGGGTGTTTGGGATAACCTTAAAACGGGTCAAAAAGGGTGTTTGCATGGGTTAAGGTATTTGGGTTAACTTTAGCTTAAGTTTTTAAGCAATTTCAAGCTGTTTTTAGGTAGTTTTTAGTTTTAAAATAGTTTTCTAAAGTTTTTAAAACTATGTTCAAAACTGTGAGATTTTTAAGATACCACAAGTGCTTAATTGGTTAAGCACTTGTGGGTTTAAGTTTAAGGTTCAAAAGAGTGAGTTTTGTGTGTTAAAAGAGGGTTGTCACAAGTGCTTTGGTCTTTTGACTTTGTGAGTCAAATTCACCCAAGTCCTTTTGGACACAGTTTCTAAAAACCAAAAGTCCTTTTTCACTTTCAAAAATAAGCAAGTAAAACTGATCTTCAAAATCAGAATAAGTAGAAGTAGATAAAAGGTTTTCAAAGTTTTGGCTTAAAAATGGATTTTAAACCCACTTTGGTTTGACAGTTTTTAAGTAAAGGGGTGTTTGGCATAAGCTTAAAAACGGGTTAAAAGGGTGTTTGCATGGGTTAAGGTATTTGGGTTAACTTTAGCTTAAGTTTTTAAGCAATTTTAAGCTGATTTTAGAAAGTTTTTAGTTTTAAAATAGTTTTCTAAGGTTTTTAAAACTATGTTCAAAACTGTGAAGTTTTTAAGAAACCCACAAGTGCTTATTTAATTAAGCACTTGTAGGTTTGAGTTTGTACATCAAAAAGTGTGTGATTTGTGTGTTAAAAGAGGGCTGTCACAAGACTTTTGTCCTTTTGACTTTGTGAGTCAAATTCACCCAAGTCCTTTTGGACACAGTTTCTAAAAACCAAAAGTCCTTTTTCACTTTCAAAAATAAGCAAGTAAAACTGATCTTCAAAAGCTCAAAATTGGTGCACAAGCCCTTTGGCCATAACACTCAATCTGTTTGAGCTTATTTGTGATTTTAGAGCTTATTTGACAGCTTAAAATAAGCTGCCAAATAAGCCCTTGAGATTTGCCTAAAGCTCCCCTGGTGCAAAGGGGGAACTTTAGGCCTATTGTTCTCAGCCATTAAGCACACTTAAGCCCAAGTTTTTGGCTTATTTTAAGAGTCTATAAGCTCTTAAATAAGCCCTCAAAGTTTCAGGCCTTAGGAAGCTTGTTAGTTAGCTTATTTTCAAGCCCAAATATGCCCTTTGGCTGTTTTTGAGCCCCTTAGGCTGAGAGACTGCTTATTTTTCTTCTTGGCTTATTGAGCTTATTTTATAAGCTCAATTGTGTCCCTTTCAGCTTAATTTGTTAGTTTGATAAGCTGTGTTGAGCTTATTCCCCTTCCCTTGTGCTTTATGAGCTTTTTAAGCCCATATTTACACCAACAGTACTAACCTCCAAGTTAGTACTGTTGTGGGTTTAAGCCACACTTTGGCTTATTGAGCTTATTTCATAAGCTCAAAAACTGTTTCCTAGAAGCTTTTCAGGTTAAGTTAATAGTTTAGTTTGCTTATTTCCTTTTTCTAGCTTATTTGTCCTAGCTTTAAGCATTTTAGCCTCTTTAAGCTTTATTTAAGCTTTCTTGTCATAATAAGCTTCCCACAGCTTATTTAGTGTAGCTTTTCCTGTCCTTTTTAGCTTATTTAAGTTAGTATAGACCCCTTAGCTTATGTTAGTTTATGTCTTAGCTTAATTCGACCTCAAGTCCAAAAAAGACTTAGCAATTTTGCCTTTAAGCCCATATAAGCCATTTCTGTCAAGTTCAAGCTTATTTATAAGCTTATTCATTGCTTTTCAGCAAAAGCTCTAGTTGACAAAGTTGTTAAGCCCCACGAGCTTAACAACTTTGCTTCTTTGAGTTTTCAAAAAAAAAATAAAAGGGGAAGACACTTGGTCCGGGTGAGCAAGACTCGAACCCGAGACCAAGCGGTACATCCCCTTTTCACTCACACACTCTACCACTGCGCCCTTGGGTCTTTTTCGTTATAGACTCAAGGGCAGTGGTATTTATACACATTTTGTGTATTATAAGCTAATAAGCTGTTTGGCTTATTAGCTTATTTAGGGCTTATTTCTTAAGCTGCTTTGAGTTTTTCATTTTTCGTAGGAACTTTATAGAGTAAAGTATTTTTTGTAAATTTTTCAGAATTTTTAGTAATCGTTTAATATTTTTTATAATTTAATTTAGTTAAAAGTTTATTTAATTCATAAAAAATACAAAAATTATCAAAAAAATATTTTGCTTTTTTAGAAAATTTTCTTTTATCATCTAGTTTGTAGGAAAAATATAAAATTTTTCGTAGGGTCATTTTTATAACTTTTCATCTTTTAAAGAACGGGTCCGGGTACGGGATTTTGTTTTGACTCGTTTTTGGGTCAAACGAACTCCGTTTTCGGTCTAGTCTTTTTCATTCTTCGTTATTTGATCCCTAGAGTAGTTTAGAAGTGAAAAATTCTCCGTAGGGTTATTTTTAAAGATTTTAGGTTTTCCCCCTTTTGTTCGGGATTCGGGCCTTCGTTTTCTAGTTTAATTTCATAATTTTTAGGTTTTTCTTAAACGTTTTAGTCCGTTATTATCTAATTTGACTTTTTCAACTTCCCAAACCAATTCCTTCCTTCAAACTCAAATCTTCGATCGTATCGATTTACCATTCCAGCCTCGTTGGGGATAAACGACCCGGGAAAGCTCTATACTACTTCTCGGTATCATTGATTGCTGGTTTTTACACTTAGATATATATTTTATATTTTACTATATATTATATATATTTACGGTGTGAATCCGGCCAGTCACACGACGAGGTATATGATTGTCTTAAAGGTGGTAGCAGAAATAGTGGAGGAAAGATATTAGCCATCTCTATGGTTGAAGAGGCGTGGTTGAGTGAGAAGGAAGAGGTGCGATCGAAAGACAAAGAGTGTTTTCGTCGAAGAGAGATATGTTTTCGTCGAAAAAAAATGTTTTCATTGAAGAGAAAGAATGTTTCGTCGAAGAGAAAGAATGTTTTCGTCTAAGAGAAAAGAATGTTTTTGTCGAAGAGAAAGAATGTTTCTTCGAAGAGAAAGAATGTTTTCGTCGAAGAGAAAATGATGTTTTCGTCGATGAGAAAATGATGTTTTCGTCGAAGAGAAAAGGAGAGCGTTTTAACTTATGTTGTTAAAAGTCTTGAATAGGGATTTTCGGATATGACTTTTAACGTTTGCGATCGCAAGTTAAAGATACTTGAATATTTCGTATGAAATATTTAAGTTGTCAAACCTAAGAAGGTTAACCAACATGTAATTCATAACTAGTAAGTATTGTCTCAATAACAATAAGTATTATTCTCAATAATGCTCATAGTATTCTATTTCTTATCAAAAATTACCAGGTTTTTATAACATTCTAATATCTGATACTAACAATGCTATAGCCGTTTATTCAAATAATGTTGTTGCTATTCCTGTTTCTAGAAAATACGTCAAAACCAAAAAAAACCCTAAAACTAATAAAAAAACCCTAAATACAAATAAAAAAAAAAAAAAAAAAATAAAAAACCCTAAAAACATGTTGTATCAGCAATATGGTGATCCTGTTCTATCATTACGTGAAAACCAACATTTATCAGCAACCTTACTATATTCAAACCGTATATTTTTTCGAAAACCTGACGAACATAATAAAAAAAGGAAAACAATAACAACCATGATTGTTGGTATTATTTTCAGAAGAGTAAATAAAAAAAAACACTTTAATTATCGACATGATATGGGTATCACACAACGTAGACATTGAAAGACACCTCACAATGATCTTGATCTAAGAAAGTTCTGTGGTAAAACAATATGACAACACAATATATATGTGTAATAGTACGTAGAGATCTTAAAAATGTTATGACCAAATAAAGTGTTTATGAATAAATCTTTAAAAAAATAAAAAAAACCATTTAGGTCGCTCCGATTGAAGGCATACATATATGATCATCATAAACCCTGCTACAAAGATATTATAAAAGCAAGTTATGATGTTATAATCTAAAAAAGCTTACAGTTGCGCTGTTGGCTGACATTGTGGTTGTGGGAATATGTTTTTTCATAATTTTGGGAAGTAAGATACGCATGTATTTATTGATAAAATTTAGGGTTTTGACACTACTACAAAATGAGCATAAGGCAACATTTTTAAAGCAACACTTGCAAAATGTGTTGCTTTTTTGATAAAATTGATTGTAATGCAACAATTTCAAAATAAGTGTTGCATTTAACAATCTAATGCAACAATTTGACAAAAGTGACGCAAATTTTATATGCTAGTGCAACACTTTTTAGAAATGTCGCAATTTTGAAAACTATTATATGCTAGTGCAACACTTTTTAGAAATGTCGCATTTTTGAAAACTAAAAGGCAACGTATAGCATGAGTTTTTGCTAAGTTTTCATATAATATACATTCCTTTTTAAGTTTTGTATTTGTTGGAGATTAGTTTAGACTTTAGAGTAGTGTAATTTGGTATGTTATACATACATTGACAATTTTACATATGACCGACTGACACAATTTTATTTTGCTGGATATTAATCATATTATATAGTTGAGGATGTGCTAATTAATGCTTCGATTTTATCTCATTTGTTTTATAAACATGTTTTGTTCTGCTCTTTTTTCTAATGCCTATGTAATAGATAAATGTCGCCACATTATTTTTGTATTCCCTCCATTTCCCAAATTTAATAATTAAAATATAAACACTACTATAACGTGGTGTAGTTCATCTTGGCGCCACATCATGTGAAATGTAAAGATTCCCTCCATATTTTCAAATCATGGAATACTTATTCAATTACCGGCATTAAAGGATGTGGTATGGTGGTGGCTTGGGTCGTTTCGTCACCTTATTATTCACACATCAAAGCATTCATCACTTATCAGTTATCACACAAGCTATTTTTGTATTTTGAGACCTACCATTTTTTTTTCATTTTATTAAAACAACTAATTTTTCATTCATTCAAATAAAAAATAAATTACTATATGAAAACTAAAATAATAAAAACAATTAAAAAAATTACGACGATGACTAATGCGGTTCATTCTATATTTTTGACGGATTTCTTCTTTTTGTATGTTGAATATCTCCACATCCTCGCCCGACATCCCCGTGGTGGACATGTCACGGAACCTCATTTCTTCCAACCGCATTATTGTCCGGTTTTTCTCTTTCACCACCTCGTACGCCGATTAAGTGGCTTCCCGTTTGGGTCTAAACTCATTTTGTAAATTATCCCCACAAGCCGACGGGTTACTTCACGCGGTGCGCGAAGTGGTTTCAGATTTAGTTTTTCAGCGGGACGTGGTTTGCGGGGAGGACGCGGTCTCGCGTCATCACCGAATAGCTCGTCATATCCGGTGAGACCAACCGGGTCAGTGAGGTCGGGCGCATCCCACTTGGAGTGTAGTCTCAATATTGCCCATGCCCCGTCTTGAGCAAACGCTTTTCTCCTTTTGACTCTTCATGATATGCTTGCCTAACACGGTTGATATGATTAATCTTGTTTTAGTCCGCTTCTACTCACACTTTTGTACACAGCGTTAAACTTTTGGCAATTAGCATTCAACACAGCCCACCTCCTCTTCAACATATCCTTGGGACGTTTGTGTCGAGATGTTTTGTTAAACTCGTGAAGAACCTTGAACCAAAATGATTCGTACTTAAATTGAAAATTTATGTGTTGCATGTGTAGGTTAGGTTAGGTTAGCTGAAATAAGTCCGGCTCATCAATTGGTATGTTTAAGACTCCAGTATAGGCTATTACTTCGTAATTGGGTCAAAGACTTTGCACGAAATCTCACGTTGATAATTTTTAGAAATTAAATAATATTAGCGTTTTGTACACTCACAAGGTTATTATATAAATCGAATTTAGTAAGGGTGTGTTTGATTAAGCTTATATGAGCGGTTATAAGCTTATTTGATTTCAACTTATATTTTATAAGCTCAATCTTTTAGCTTATTTTGATACTTATCCTTTATATACATTTATTATACCATAATATACAATATAAATGTTTACGTATGGTACATATTGAGGGTAGGATAGTCAATCGTATGGTTTCTCATGTTCGGTAAGGATTATGAGGTGTGACCGCAGTCACAAGTTGAAGTAACGGTCATGATAACTATGAGGGTGTTCGTCTATTATCGAAGGGATAATAAAGAATGCAGTTGTGTGTAGCCAGGGTTGCGTGAGTGTTCATAACAACAATTAGGAAGTTTTCCTAGCTTTAGAGAAGTTGGTGGAGCTTAGCCATTATGGGAGAAATAACCTTGTATATATAGGGATGCACCTAGGGTTACGTGCATCTCTTTAGATATGATCTTAGGGTTAAGAATAGTCCACGTGGTGGACATCCGATAGAAGGAGACAAAGAGGACACGTAGAGTGCCCTCTTTGGTTATGTTACATTCATGGTCTAGTGCATGAACCTTTGTATGTGCTCAGCGCACAGTTTGTATCACTACCTAATTGTCGAACACGTATCGTCTTTTGAGATATCGACTGAGAGAAGATCTCAGACTAGTTGTTGCCTAGACTTGTTCGTCGTTGCTAGTGCCTGGCATATGAAGGTACTTCCCAGGTGGGCTGTATTGGTCCCATGACCTCGTTTGGGCTTTGTTATTGGCCTTTTCCTAGTGTATGGTCTTTAACTATTTAAGTTGGACGTCCTATACGTTATCAAGTCCCCCAGTCCATTACTTGATTCGTATGTGATTTTCAAGACCATCACTGACGTATCAAATAAATAAATAAAAAGACATCACTTACATGCACACTGAAATGATTCTCGTTTTAATGTTCTTGCTCCCGATCTAATAGTTTAGATGTGTGCGTGTCTCTCGATTTTTATTTATGTGTATGTGTGTGTCTCAACTTTTGTTTTTGTGTGTGTTTTTTTCCTCCCGTCTGAGTATATATATCGCTTTATTATCCATCAAAACGACGCCGTTTAATTTAGGTACCATGTTAAACTGCATTATTCATTCCAAAACAACTGCGTTGTTTCACCCTCACTGCGTCGTTTGGTCCCACCACAGTCCTAAACGGTCCAACTCATGATTTAAACGACATCATTTTGGCAAGCTCAAAACGCGATCGTTTACCGTTATTTTATAATGGGGTAATAAGCAATAATAATAACTAAATTTTAATGTTTTGAAAACCGGGTCTTTAATCGACCCGATCGAGGCACCGGGTTACCGGTTTCAACCGGTTCGACCACCGGGACAACCATATATATATATATATGATGAAATATTTCATATATTGAGCATAAAAACTATTTACTAACAATTGTAACATGTAAAAACAAAATTACGTCACAAACATATAACACGAAAAAACCGAAACCCGGCCAGGTCTCGAGAACCGGGTTTACCCGGGTTGCTTCAAACGTGACAGGTCTAACCGGGTTTTAAAAATATGAAACTCGGTTTAATTTGACCCGTTTTTTCGATCAAAACCGGTTAAATCGGCCGTGTCGAACCGATTTTGAAAACATTGCTAAATAATTTCTTCACGTGAAAATACATAACAGTGACCAAATCATCAAAAGTCAAAAACTGATCTTTATCCTTTTCTTCCGGTAACCTCACCCTATTTCCACAAAACAATCCCCTCATTCCTTCAAATCCGTATGAAATAACCATATTTATATATACTTCCGTCAACAAAAACTATTCGTAGACTCGCAATTTTTTGCCGATGGCTTCTCTTTCAGGGTGGCAGTCTTGGTCGGCATCACATGTAAAATATAGAAACTTCTTATTTGCATCAATGATATTAAGATTGACATTGTAATATAGCAAGTCATGCACTTGAGTGCCATGATTATTAATGATATACTCCGTATAATGATATTAAGATTGACTTGCAGAGGTACTAATTATTAAAAGGGACTGGGTGCACAAATATTTTCAACTATTGTATAAATGAGGGTACACATTTTTTTTGGACGGGTGAAATTAAGGGAAATCTGAGTTCTTTTAGGAAAATGAACACTACGAATCATAATTCCATCGGGGTCCTATAGGCGGGACGCCCCTAGTTCCGTCAATGGAGACTGGGTGTATTTACGTAGATGGTTGTCTGAGTTTGAAAAATGATTTATTGACCTTTTTAATGCCTGCCTTTCAAGCAATAACGAATTGATGGTAATTTGGTAGATGATTTATTTACTACTAATATTTGTTAGTCAATTTGTCCCTTGATGTGTCATATTCAGTTAATGTATGTTCTGTAGTGGTGTCATCACAACAACTGGTCAAAAAAGTTTCGCAAGACATGTTTTTTTCATATGTAACTGGGAAATAGTACTATGTAACTGTTTTTTTGGTGATTTGTGCTTTCATATCCTCCTCCTAATGATATTTTCTTGTTGATGTTTTAATTTATTAAGAAAACAGATACATAAACACCAAAGCAAGGATGCACGTAGCTTAAGTCAAATGTTTAAATGCTCAAGCCAAAGGAAGGAAGGACATATATGTTGCTAGACATGGTGAAACGACAAGAGTAATTGTAAGATAATATTGATATTTAAGTATTTAGTTATACGGTTTAATTCTAAATTTAATGATGTTATTTCATTAATGATAATGAAGGAACAAATGAAGAACTACAAGGATTTAAAATATGGAAGTTCTTCTATATCATTTAGGACCATTGACTTTACAGTAAAAGTGTTACTATCTAAGTTGATAAAAGAAGATGAATGGCAGTGATACATCATATACAATTCCAGGGGAGCTTATGGGCCACTACAAAATCAGAAAAAAACAGTTAGTTGAGATTTAGGAGGATCATGAATAGAAGAAGGTTGAGCTAGGAGAAGATTACGAAAGAAACTAGATGAACTGCCCAAAAAATTAACGACAACGAGACAAGTTAGTTTAAGATGCGTGGTAGAAGCATGAAGAAATATTACCACCTGGAGTTGCGAGAATGTTATTAACATATATTGTCTATGTTTGGTAAAAGGTAAGAATTCGATACTCGTATTCTATTTGATACCACATGTTGCAATAATATAAGTAAGCTTGATATGTAGTGTTAGTTTGACCATACATATTAGATGTGGCATGATCATTTAACTATGAATTTCCCTATTTGTTGAAGTTAGTTGTATATTAATATTGTTAAACAAGAGCATGAAATATTTGAGGATAGTATATTGGTGTCATGGTGATAGAAATTAAATAAACCGTTTCACAACAGCCCTTTCCCATAAATGAAACACGGAATGGATAGCAACTCTAATTAAAGAATATATGAAACTTATTACCGGTCAAACTAACAATTAAGTTTATGTGCCCAGGAGGTTTATATCAACTATATGCATATTTTATTAAGTTGTATAGTAGTTGAGCTCGTCATAAACACAAACTAGCGTATCCTTACGTGTACACACCCCTAGAATATTAGTGAGCATGTCAATGAACCCAAACCCAATTGGCTTGACGTAAATTCGTTTGAAGAGTTACCTACCGGCCGGCCACTCGTTCCTTTCGTTACTCTAGTTTTTAGTAGTATATAAAGAGAAAATTTTCATTCAGTATATTGGCCTATTTATTATTAGTAAATTGAAACGAAACAAAAATTGGCCCAAAAACTAACCTACATGATCCAAAACTTTTCAGACTAGATGCTTACGGCTCAACCCTTTGAACCAGATATGCTCGAACCTACGACATAAATAGTTTAACCGACCATTATTGCTAACTTTTTAGCAACCAGAAGGTGTCAAGTATTATGTTAGACAAGCACAAATTTATGTTGATATTATTTTAAATATGTTATAAACGAAATTATAATTAAGAAAATACTAACCGTATATCAATTTTATGTGTAACAGGTATGTTGTTTTTGCTTGCTATAACATGCGAGTGGTGATTTTCAAAGGAGATGTCAATATTTTTAGGTTTTTAGTCTCAAAACTTTTCTATTTCGAGGCAATGTATTGTTATTTATTTTGCACGGGATAAATTTGTTAAAGTACAACAGAATACTATTCTTGTATTTTATGTTTTATATACTCGGAATATATGAATTTTACTTTTTGACTCTTCGAGAAAAGTGTATTTTGTAGAAAAAGGAACATATATGACATTTATGTTGCATTATATAAGTGTCACAAATTAGTTAATAAAGTGTCACGCATATATGTCAAGAAAATCAAAAGGGTTGCACTTGGTCTATTTAAGTGTTGCGTGATTAACAGTGTCAAGTGAAAAAGTGTTGCATTTCAATGAAAAGAGTGTTGTATTTGAATATTAAAGTGTTGTACTTGTTAGTAAAATATGTTGGGTTTGAATGTAAAAGCGTTGCACCTTTGTGTATAAGTGTTGCATACGAGTGTAAGAAGTGTTGCACTTGAATATAAAAAGTGTTGCAAGTTAAAGTATCACAATTGCTAAACACGGGCAACACTTTTGAAAAATGTCGCATATTCCAATATAAGTGTTGCATATACCTAAGGCAACGTTACATAAAGTAGCACTTGATAAAGTGTCACATTATGCATACTGCAACATTTTAAAGACATAATACAACACTTTATGAATGTCACCTTAGCTTCATTTTGTTGTAGTGTGAGTTAGAGGTTGCATTTGTAGATTAAATCTATCCTCAAATAAATTCCGGAGTATATCTTGAATATGAAATTTAATTATGGAGTATATCTTTAAAATTATTTATGAAAAAATAAAGATATCAACATGGGTTCGTATGATGTTATCATTATTGTTTTTGATAGTAAAACACAATTGGAAGCTTGACTAAGTTGGTTAAAGTCGTTGTATATTAACCATACGTCACAAGTTCAAACCTTGCCACGGACTTAATTTTTGACCTAATTTCGAATTTTAATAAATAGTGGGTCCATGTCATCGTTGAGGTGGCATATAGTCACTAAATCATATTTATACAC
>BQNB010112967.1:0-19681 GCA_026074375.1 Tanacetum coccineum | reverse complement strand
ATATCTTGTGTGATTGATCTGAGAAGTAACACGCCCCGGACCCATATTCCGCTGCGACCCAATTTGGGGGTGTTACATTATCGTTGTACACTAGATGTTCAACGGATGAGTCGATATATTATCGTTGTACATTAGATGTTCAACGGATGAGTCGATATGTTATCGTTGTACATTAGATGTTCAACGGATGAGTCGATATGTTGTCGTTGTACATTAGATGTCCAACGGATGAGTCGATATGTTATCGTTGTACATTAGATGTTCAACGGATGAGTCGATATGTTGTCGTTGTACATTAGATGTCCAACGGATGAGTCGTTATGCTATCGTTGTACATTAGATGTTTAACGAATGAGTTGATATGTTGTCGTTTTAAATTTGATGTCCAACGGATGAGTCGATATGTTGTCGATGTACATTAGATGTCCAACGGATGAGTCGATATGTTATCGTTGTACATTAGATGTTCAACGGATGTGTCGATATGCAATCGTTGTACATTAGATGTTTAACGGATGAGTCGATATGTTGTCGTCGTACATTAGATGTCCAACGGATGAGTCGATATGTTATCGTTGTACATTAGATGTTCAATGGATGAGTCAATATGTTATCGTTGTACATTATATGTTCAACGGATGAGTCGATATGTTGTCGATGTACATTAGATGTCCAACGGATGAGTCGATATGCTATCGTTGTACATTAGATGTTCAACGGATGAGTCGATATGTTATCGTTGTACATTAGATGTTCAACGGATGAGTCGATATGTTGTCGTTGTACATTAGATGTTTAACGGATGAGTCGATATGTTGTCGTTGTACATTAGATGTCCAACGGATGAGTCGATATGCTATCGTTGTACATTAGATGTTTAACGGATGAGTCGATATGTTGTCGTTGTACATTAGATGTTCAACGGATGAGTCGATATGCTATCGTTGTACATTAGATGTTTAACCGATATAGTAACCTCCGACGCTATGATCTGATGACAAATTTGAGGCCTTAACGCCGAAGAAATCATGGTGAGAGCCACTATGAATAGGAAACAAAGGAAGTGTCTCAATCTCCGGTGAATTATTTCATTTTTGATCTTCCTCTTCGTGATGATTCTCTGCTATCGTTGTACATTAGATGTTCACGGATGAATCGATACTCCCGCCAAATACTCTCGCCAAATATTGTTATTATGGTGAAGATGGTATCATATGAAGCTTTTGCGAGTCTTTGTGGAGCCGGAGATGTAGTTCTGCGAGAATCGTATAAACCTAAAACCCGTGGTAAACTATATTATGCATGTCCCAATCAAAGATGAAAAATCACATGCTTTTTTTTGTGTAATATATAAATAATGTGGTTAGTTATTAAAACTTATTATCTTTACTCTTTAACATTACCGTCAAGATTTTCGTTTATTTTTTTTGTCAAATTTTAACCAAGTTATCCCGGGCGACATGTCGCCCGGGAAACTATCTTCAAACTTTGACTAAGTCTATCAGAATTGGTGCCACGTCGGACGGAATTTTGTAGTTTAGTGATAATTATCTTCACAAATCTGCTTCACAAATCTGCTGATTGTCTCTTATTAGTGTTATTATCCATAGTATTATAATCATCCGCAAACCAATCCCATGAACTCAGCCGTGACGAGGTACGATTTTTTATTTATTGTGTTTAAGTAATAACAATACTCTTACATTATTTGTTATCAGTTATCATCAATTTACGATTAAACATTGAATAATTCATGTTCCATTATCCTAAGAACTACAAGCTGCAAACTGTGTAACTAACTATTGTTGTATAATGAACCAAACAAAAAAGAGACCTTCGAAGTTGGAACCGTAGACAACTATATTGTTTGACTATTTTTTAATCTGCTATCAAGCACTATTATTTACCATGTATTTTGACTATTGTCAATAGATTTAGGTAGCCAAACAGCTTATAGCTTATTTGGGTCACATAAGCTGTTTTTTTTATAAATATATTATTGTGGATATGTTACGCTAAACTAGTATTTGTTATGTGAAGATAATATGCATTTGATTGAGTGTAAGGACCAGAAAACGATCCGGCATATCGGCGATAATTCCAGTTGGTTCGGAAATTATATAGGCGAGTTGGTTAGCAGCCTTCCTTACCATCATCCATCGTGGAGAGACATAGACGCCCATGACGCATCTACCCTAAGCTGTGGGTTAGTTTTTTGTTTTTTGTTTTTTTCCTTTATCCCAGATATGCCCACAATCAAGTTTCTGAATTTTAGTGCATTTGCTTAAAAGAAAGTCGAGCAAATCTTGACATTGAGCATATTGTTTTTCATATTTGTGTCTATGTACCTAAAACACATAAAGTCTAATCTATATACAAGCACATTACAGATGAATAAAAAATCCTATGTCACAGTGGCTTCACGAGAAAAAGTACTTCATACAGATAATTAGTAGGTCTGCGATGAGGGGTTCAAAATGTGAACAAATGGCACTAACCGGATAGTGAAAGGATCTTTAAAAATCAGGGACACATAGAGTTAAGATCAATATAGACCCAACATTTGTCATAGACCCAATGAACCAATCCTAGCCACTCATTTTTTTTTATCAAAAATAAAAAACTCATTTTTCACCTTTTTTTAAAAATAAAATATCTTACAAACGGTAAATCGTCACACGACAAAAAATACACCATCGCGACGAGTATTTTTTTATCTTTCAGTAGACGGGTGACACGATATACTTTCGAGAAACTTTTTTTTGATTTTGTTTCAGTCACGAATTGCGAAAATCATATATGATTCGTATGATGAATCATATATGATTTAATAAAATCATATATGATTCGTATAACGAATCATATATGATTTCATAAAATCATATATGATTTCATAAATTATATATGATTTCATAAAATCGTATATGACTTCATAAAATCATAAAAAAAAGTTCGTCGAAAGTACATAGTGTCGCCCCTCTATAGAAAGATAATTTAATTCTCGTCGCGATGGTATGTTTTGTTTTGCGTAACGATTAACAGAGTGTGAGATATTAATTTTTTTTAAAAATTGAAAAGTGAGTTTTTTTATTTTTGATGAAAAAATGAGTGGTTAGGATTGGTTCATTAGGTCTATGACAAAAATTGGGTCTATATTGAACTTTTTGCGAACCTCCCATAGGGCCCGACCACTTTAGTGTCCAATTTAGTCCCTCAGTTTGTATTTGTGAAGTATTAAACGCATTCTCCATGTATTACCATGTGTGCCCCCAATAGGCTCACATATTCGTAATGTACAAATGCTAGCCGACTACCATAATCCAACAGCTCCCACTTGGGAGTTGGAGTAGCACCTAACACTTATACCTATAATTGGCAAAGTCTAGCAACCCACACAATTATTTTTACATTAGGAATATTATGAGATAAGAGTTTCAAAAATCATCTCCGCTATTTAATGGTTATAAATTTCTTGCTTTATAATCATCCCTTTGTTACAGATACCGTTAAACCATGGATATGGATCCTAAGTCATTCCATATAGTTTAACATTATGTTTCTCGTTATAAAAATAATTCAGATATACCAAATGTAATCAAGAATCCTCTTGCATTACCTTTTGGGTGCGGCCACACAATTATCTGATTAAATCTGGAGAGGGCCCAATGGTATCTTTCTGCGCGTATCAAGTAGAGGAACAAATCCTTTGTTGATTACAAGTGTTGTGGATGCTGCTTCACATACACTCCAAAAAATAGCCTCTATGACTACCTTGTTTCAGGATAGCGTTGGACTATAATCACAGAGTGATATCCACATATACAGAACTTGTTTGTATCTCAAGTCTAAGACAATTTATTAACCATTTCGACACTATACTCATGACATGGATCCAAAAGTAAATGTTCGAAGGTCGGGGTATCTAATATGCATCCCTTGTGAATACATATGAGTTTGGCGGGAACAATCCATATATTCACGGAATATAACCAACACTCACATTTGCCTTACATAACAATATTCCCATATTGTTAACCGACAATGGACATATTTTAGAATGATTAAATTCATTCATATGATTAAACAAGCAAATATAAAAACATTATTATAGAATATAACAAATCCCAAGTATCTTTTTTCATCAGAAAATAAAACTGTCTTACAATTCCAAATTATCCAAATACTAATTAAATACATATTTACATGAGACTACTAGCTGTATCAATCCAAAAACATTCGTAGATAATTAGAATGTTTAGGATATGTCAAGGCCTTCGTAAAAGGGTCAGCTAGGTTATCTTCTGTATCAACTTTTTCAATCTTCACATCACCCATCTCTATGGTCTCACGAAGATAGTGAACTTTTGCGCGAAAATGTCTAGCACCTTTAGTGATTCCATGATCTTTCGCGGTTCCTATGGCTCCAGTATTATCACAATACATACTTATGGGTTCTTCAATTATGGGAACAATACCAAGCCCAGAAATGAATTTCCGAATCCATACAGCCTCATTCGATGCATCAAAAGCAATGATATATTCAACATTTGTCAATTAAGTAGCAAAGATAATTTGCTTTGTGCTTTTCCAGTCAACAACACCTCCATTTAGGAACGAAGATCAAATCAGTGTATGACCTCCCCCCCTTAAAGGTCAGCATCCATCAAAAACTCCAACATCAGTATAGCAAGAAACCTGAGCCTCTCATGTTCCATATTTTCTCATAAACAAGAAACATATCTTTAGTATTCCGAAGATACTTAAGAATATTCTTAACAGTAGTCCAGTGAATTTCACCTAGGTTCTGTTGAAATCGGCTTGTCATGTTCTGAGCGAACGCAACATCAGGACGAGTACATCTTACCGCATACATAATAGATCCAACAGCCGAAGCATAAGGAATCTTTTGCATGCGTTGTATCTCAGCAGGTGTCGACGCACCTTGTGACTTACTTAATGTAAGCTTCTCTTGCATTGGGATCGTTCCACGTTTGGAATTTTCCATTGAATATCTTTTCAATATTTTCTCAATATAAGCGCTTTGACATAAATCAATTAACCGCTTCGATCTATCTCGGTAGATCTTGATTCCAAGAATATATGCAACATCACCTAAATCTTTCATAGCAAAACATTTTCCAAGATAGGATTTTA
Organism: Tanacetum coccineum; assembly: GCA_026074375.1. NCBI lineage: Eukaryota > Viridiplantae > Streptophyta > Magnoliopsida > Asterales > Asteraceae > Tanacetum > Tanacetum coccineum. Next base: position 14,527 of record BQNB010112967.1, on the reverse strand, counting down.
CATCTTGTAACATTGGAATGTTGTTTCCCATGAGTAATATGTCATCGACATATAAGATTAGGATAGCGATATAACTCTTACTAGCTTTTAGGTATACACATGGCTCATCACGACTTTGAGTGAAACCAAATTTCTTGATTTCATCATCAAATCATTTATTTCATTGCCTAGATGCTTGCTTAAGTCCATAAATGGAACGCTTAAGCTTGCATACATGGTTAGGATATTTTGGATCTACAAAACCTTCAGGTTGCTTCATATAGACTTCTTCAGAAAGATGTCCATTGAGGAAGGCGATTTTGACATCCATTTGCCATATCTCATAGTCGTGGTACGCGGCTATAGCTATGAGAAATCCTATTAGCTCGAATGTTTGCAACAGAGACATGTTTTCTTCATAATCACACCCCGTAGGTTTTGAGTGAAGCCCTTTTCTACAAGACTACCAAGTTTAAAGACTATACTGCACCATCCAAGTCATTCTTTTTCCTTGAAAAGCCACTTGCTACTAACGTATTCTAGCATTAGGAGGAAGCTCACTAAGACACATACACATTGTATTTTATGGATTGCAATTCCACATTCATCGCATCAAGCCATTTCTTGGATTCGGGATCCAGTAATGCAGCGCAGAAGTTGTGTGTTATGAGAAGTACATTCGTGTTCCGTATGGAAATGATATGCTAATCATACAAGGCGAAAGGAGCGGAATTAAAAGCGAATCGAGATTAGAAGTCATCTCGAGCATCAGGACGTAGAAATACATCGACCAAGGATGTCAAGTGTTCTTGATCAAAATGATGAAGGAAGAGAAAACCGAAATCCCAGAGAAGCGAATTGAAGATGTGCCTGTTGTCAGAGACTTTTCGGAAGTATTTCCTGAAGATTTGCCAGGATTACCCCTGACACGCCAAGTAGAATTTCATATCGAGTTAATACCCGGAGCTGCACCTGTTGCACGCGCACCATATCGTTTTGCACCTGCAGAGATGAAAGAGCTAGCCGAACAACTAAAAGAACTTTCTGACAAAGGTTTTATAAGACCAAGTTCCTCTCCGTGGGGAGCACCAATCTTGTTTGTCAAAAAGAAGGATGGATCCTTTCGAATGTGTATTGATTATCGTGAGTTGAACAAACTTACAGTAAAAAATCGTTATCCCTTACCAAGGATCGATGACTTATTCGATCAGTTGCAGGGATCTAACATCTACTCAAAAATTAACTTAAGGTCAGGTTATCATCAGTTAAGGGTTAGAGAAGAAGATATTCCCAAGACTGCTTTCAAAACACGATACGAACACTATGAGTTCTGAGTTATACCTTTTGGTTTGACCAACGCACCTGCGGTGTCTATGGATCTTATGAACCGTGTGTGCAAGCCATACTTGGATAAGTTTGTGATTTTGTTCATTGACGACATTCTCATATACTCCCACAACGAGAAAGAACACGAGGAACATCTGAAAACTATTTTGGAGTTGCTGAAGGAGGAAGAACTATATGCTAAGTTTTCTAAGTGTGAATTTTGGATCAATACGGTAAAATTCCTTAGTCACGTGATTGATAGCAGTGGTATACACGTGGACCCAGCTAAGATTGAGACTGTTAAAAATTAGGCATCTTCAACCACACCTTTGGAGATTCGCTAGTTCTTGGGTCTTGTAGGCTACTATAGGAGATTCATCGAAGGATTCTCTAAAATAGCTAAACCTATGACGGAGCTAACGCAGAAGGATAGAAAGTTTGATTGGGGTGAAGAGCAAGAGACGGCTTTTCAACTGCTGAAATAGAAACTATGTGTTGCACCTATTTTAGCACTACCGGGAAGCATGTGATGATTATGTGGGTGTACTTGATGCAACCATAAAAGGATTAGTGTGGTACTAATGCAGAGGAATGAAGGTTATTACATACGCTTCTAGTGCAACAGTGAAGATCCACATAAAAAACTACACACCACTCATGATCTGGAGTTAGAGCGGTAGTGTTCCGACCTGAAGATAATGAGAACTACTTGTATGCACAAAATGTGTATTATTCACCGATCCATAAGAGCCTCAACACAACTTAAGACCAAAAAGACCTCAATTATGAGACAACGCCGTGATAGATAAACTCCTAATAGTGATTACGATTCGCAAATTACGTTATCACCCAGAGCAAGGCAAAAAATGTCGTAAGTCAGATGCCATGAGGTCGAAAGGAAAGAATCGAACCATTATGAAGTAAGATGCCTTGGTTTATGACTATTGGCTTGGACTCAATCCGTCCAATCCTTGAGCTCAGAGGGGAGCAGTCAAGATCAAAAACATTAAAGCATAAGATATTGAAGGCATGCTAAAGAAATTAGAAGCCCGCGCTGATGGAACATTATGTTTGGATAATAAGAGTTGGTTACCATGTTACGGTGACATGAGATCTTTGATTATGAACGAATCGCATAAGTCAAAGTATTCTATTCATCCAGGAGCCGACAAAATGTACCATGACTTGAAGATGTTGTATTGGTGGCCAAACATGAAGGCTGACATCGCTACATATGTCAGCAAATGCCTAACTTGTGCTAAGGTTAAAGCCGAACATCAGAGGCCCTCTGGTTTATTGGTCCAACCCAATATACCAGAATGGAAGTGGGAGAAGATAACAATGGATTTCATCACCAACCTACCCAAAACGGCAGCAGGATACGATTCGATTTGGGTCATTGTCGATCGTCTTACTAAGTCTGCGCACTTTTGCCAATGAAGGAGACAAATTCAACAGAAAAAATGACGAGACTGTACATGAGGGAGATAGTATCAAGACATGGCATACCGGTGTCAATCATCTTTGATCGTGATAGCCATTTCACTTCGAGAATGTGGCAATCCTTGCATAAAGCATTAGGTACGTAGTTGAACCTAAGTACTGCCTATCACCCTCAGACCGATGGTCAGAGTGAGAGAGCCATTCAAACATTAGAGGACATGCTAAGAGCTTGCGTGATTGACTTCAGAAATGGTTGGGATAGACATTTACCCCTAGTAGAATTTTCATACAATAATAGTTATCACATGAGCATTAAAGTTGCACCGTTCGCTTAATTAGTCATGCTTCCATTTCTTCATATGACATGAAAATTTGGGGATTTTATTGGGGAATGGTCTTACAATTTCTATGCTATTATTGTGATGTGTGTAAAGTTAGATTGGTGATTTTTATGTATAGCAAACAGTTCATCTTAAAGAACCTCTACTCACTAAATTTACTAAATTAGAGTTTAGATTCTCAAATTAGAAGCTAGATATAGCCTGGGGCTAATTCATTAAACCACTTTTGGGACTTGCGTTTGCTTCGAAAATATGCATATTTCGGTGAAAGGTTAGCATACTGCGCATGTTAACTAGCTAGGCATTTATTGGAAATGTTACAAAGTTACAACATCATTTTCCTTGTTCAATAATGGTCATATAATTGATTTGTCACGTTCTTTATGATACTATACCATATGGAAAAAGTATGCTTTGTCCTTATCGTTGGTTTGTTTCATCGGTACATCTTTTATGCCATTGTTACACTTTAATATAGCAAAAACTTGTCAACTTTATTACAGTAGCAAAATTTTGTGAACTCAGTTGAATGAAATTTATATTGACCTAAACAACTAATTAGTTTTGATTATAAAAAAACTGGTTTTAATTTTGTAGATTTGGTTTAATTATTAAGAAATCATAGCCTTAAAAAAGCCTCGTTCCATGGCAAAACTGTATTCAAACTGCAAAGCAATAATGTTGACTTTTCTCTGTTTGATACCATTTTGGTGTAAAAAAAGAAGTAATAAAGTCATTATCGTAACATCGTATTCTCTCTCTCATACATTTTGTTTGTATTTACTTTTACGCAGCTACACAAGTGGAACAACCAAACCGAGTATGGGGAGACAAATGCTCAGGTTCAGACATTGTCATAAACCAAGGCCCCACTGACCCTCTCCCAAGTGGCATTCCCACGTACACCGTGGAAATCATGAACATCTGCAGCACCGGTTGTGATATCTCGAGGATACATCTTAGTTGCGGTTGGTTTAGCTCGGCCCGTTTAATCAACCCTCGTCTTTTTAGACGTATTCGTTATGATGATTGTCTCGTTAACAATGGGAACCCGCTCGTTAACGGACATACAATCTCCTTTCAATACGCCAACACCTTCCGTTACCCTCTAACCGTTTCCTCAGTTGTCTGCTGAACCGTGACTCCTTCCACGTACTACTGATCTTTTTTTTTGGATTCTTTTATAGCGGAGATGCCACTAATCCATAGGCTGGGTCTATGCAAAACGTATTATATTTGCACAAGGGAGTAGTAATGGGGTAGTATGATTCAAGTGTCATGTTCATGATGACGAGTTAAGGGCGGCGAAAACTGTGACTATTGTATACCATGTTATATGCATGAAATGGTACGATTAAGTTTTGGTTAGGGGGGAGGAATTTGTACATGAGATGATTAGAGACGATGAAATTTTGGAGCTACAATGCCTTATAGTAGTGGTAATAGTAGTATATAACGATATATGTAACTGGAAACACATGTTTGCGGTTGAATGGATACAAGTTCTATAAAAATATTCGCAGATTTCATAACAAACGACTGATTTTAGGGTACAAGATAATTTAGTGACATATGGGGATTTTTGTTATAAAAAAAGGTTATTAGTCCCTAAGAAAATGTTACTTTGTGACAATAAAGAAGCGATAACACTATATTATAACTAGGGGTGAGCAAAACGGATCGCGGATCGTACTGGACTAAGAAACCGGACCGGACCGAACCTATTTCGGTCCGGTCCTCGGTCCACCTTTTTTCTTATTTTCGGTCTTCGATCCGGTCCGGTTCGATCTTATAAAACCCAACAATTATGCCTTGTTGGACCGGACTGAAGACCGAACCGGACCGGACCATTTTGGTTCAGTGTTTTGGCCAATGTCGGTTTCGGTCCGGTCCAGTATTATTCGGTCCGGTCTTGTTCGGTCCGGTCCAGTTTTCGGACCGTGAGCACCCCTTATTATAACTTTAGTATTAAAGAGCAGTAACACTTTTAGGAGACATTTGGTTTAGAGGTTTTAATCATGTGGTATGACAATGATAGTCATTCTTAATGTTTAGTTGATGCTATTTTCAAGAGATATAGACATTTGTTGAGATTGGTTGCGTGTATCTGCTAAGTCGGGTAACCCCTCTCTACGTAAACCAAAGTTGGTGTATGCAGAGTGCTATGAATGAGTCGTGCCTGAGGCGTTCGCAGAGGGAACCAACATGGTGTCATGATACATATGCTTCCATTAGTTTCGAGAGCATAAAAAACTACATGATTTCCTAAAAGATGTAAAACTTAAAGAGTAAAATATGCATTTGTTACATCACTGTGAGATCTAGCATTAAGCATTTGTTGTAATCAAGATTAGACGATGTTGTGTGGGATTTTTAAAGAGCAAAACAAATGGAAATGGCTGTCATTAAAGACTTAAAGAGGTATCTCAAGATGAAACGAGTTCCGAGAAGAGATTAATGACGCAAACGATTTTGGAGCATATATGTATGCAAGAACAATAAGGCCCTTTATAATTTCTCTCCTTTTGAGGTATTGTTACCAAAATACAATTTAAGGGTTACACCTGTTTTACTTGTGTTTTGATTTAAGATTATATGAGTGGTTTTGTTGCAGGCTTTCATGTTTGGATGTGGGTTCAAATCGTTTATTTAATTCATCATATTTGGTTTAAGTGACTGTCTACTTTTAAGCAATATTGTGAAGGTAAATCATTTAGAGTTTTAGTTAGAAATATCTTATTTTGCTCCACGCCAAGTTTAAAAATCGTATGTGCAAATGATTTCTTAATGGGCTTTCGAGAACTAAGGTTAACAATATTGGTTACTAGAGGAAGGTGCTAGATTACTTATCTCGGTACATAATTTTTTGACTTACGCATAAAAATATGAGTTCCTTAAACTCTTAGTGGTGATTTTGATTCTATCATTAGCTATAGTAAACATAAACTCTTTGTGTAAGGATATTTTCTGAAATGAATAAAAAATGTATTAATTTTATTTAACAAAACACAAATATTCTTTAATTTTTACATTGCCAAAATCCCCGGATGTCTGGCACGAGGGTCTTAGTTTAACTATTAGTAATAGTAATTATAGTAATAAATAAGGAAGTACACACTAGAAAGCAGAAGTGGAAGGTGTTTTCCCCGCCTAATATTCTCCCGGGCCCATACATTGCTTTAAATTATTGGGTTGGGATTGTTAGTTGGATTTTTGGTTTTAGTAGAGAGCTTTGTAATGAAGCGGAGTGTCTAAAAACCATTGTGCTTGTGGATCGCGGTTCAGCTAAGATTATTGATCTCAATGTGATTTTGTTTAGCTATCGAACGTTGCAGGCTTCTTCGTCCTGAACGGTGATTTCAAACTCACTTTGGTATGGACGAACATGCCCTCACATCACCGTCTTTGAAGTCGGCTCAATGTTCCTTTTGCGATGTGGCTCCTTCGTTCTTGTAAGCACCTCGGAAAAATGTTAGAACTCCTTTTCCTTTATGTAAGAGTATGTAACCACGAAGCATAGTTGCAATTTGCAGTTACTTTCCAATAAAAAGTTATCCTTCAAAGCGACATACAATATTTTACGCAATTGAGAGTTTAATAGCACTATAAATCATCATTATATCTCTCGGATCGTAAAAGGTATTTTAGAAAACGCGTAGCAATAAAATCAAATTTTACACAAGCCTTGTGAAACAGAGTCACACACCAATACTTATTCCGTGAAACCCGTCCCTGGTTCGACTTGACTGACATTTAGTCAATTCGAATACAGTATTTGTTTCATTTGAGTCAGATTACGGGTGTCCCGGGTTAGACACCTGCAAGGGCATTCATTATTGTTGGTATATGTTAACACTTCTGTGTCATGAGCTTAGACGATAGTAATGCAATTTATATGACTTTGTATCTGTTATATTGTCATATGTGGATAAAATCTTGTGGTTCATAAACATTAAACATTTCTGCTTAAATCATACCTATGGACTCACCAACTTTATGTTGACACTTTAGCAATGTTTTTCTCAGGTATTAAGAACGAAGATGCTATGTGAAGTCTCATGCATTGCAGTCATTTCTAGTTATTAAAGATCATTTGTACTAATTAAAAACGATGTCGTATTACTTATTTTTATGCTTCCGCAGAATGTTTAAACTATTTATTATTTCTTAATACAAGTGATCGATTTTCTTAAACGTCCCATATAGAGATCGTTCTGTATTGCTTAAAAGCATGATATTCATGAAGTCACACGCCCTCGGATGTCATTATACTCTGATATTTTGGGGGGTGTGACACCTTATATAAGGTGCCAAAGTCTGTCCTGAATTCAATGGAATCTATTCGCATGAATTTTTTTAATGGGATTCAAGGTGATGAAAAGAAGATTACTTGGGTTAAATGGTCTAAGGTGCTTGCAGCAAAAAAACATGGTGGATTAGGGGTTTCAAGTTTTTATGCGTTAAATAGAGCGTTGCTTTTCAAGTGGGTGTGGAGATTCATTTCTCAAGATAATTCGTTATGGTTTCGTGTTATTTCATCCATGCATGGTTCGCATATTCAGAAGTTGTCTTCTTTTAATTCATCGACGTGGAATGCAATTATTCGGGAAGTTAACGTCCTAAAGATTCAAGGTATTGACTTGATTTCTCATTGTAAAAAAACATGCGGGTAATGGCTTGCTTACTTAGTTCTGGAGTGACATTTGGTTAGGAGATAATCAGCTTCGATATTTGTTTCCGCGTATTTATGCTCTTGAGTTGAATAAGGATTGTTCTGTGGCCGTTAAAATGTTATATTCTGTTGATCATTCTCTTCGTCGTTCTGTCAGAGGAGGGGCTGAAGCTCATCAGCTTGATCAGCTTCAGGGGTTAATAGGGTCGGTGGTTTTGGCTAATTCTTCGGATAGATGGTATTGGGATTTGAATGGGAGTGGTAGTTTTTGTGTCAAAGATGTTCGCAACTTGCTGGATGAATTTTTCCTTCCAAAGGATGTTAATGCTACGAGGATGGATCAATTTATACCATAAAATAAAACGTGTTTGCATTGGAAGGGTTATCTTGTTCGTTTTACCCACCATATTGAATTTTAAAGAAGACGTGGGTATTCAGGTCCTTTCCGTCATTTCCGATCTGCATTATGCCTCATAAATTGTCCACCTTTTATTTATTTTGATTGGCTACATATGTATGCACATTTTGTCGTTGGGGGATTGGTTTGGACGTCCTGTGGATCTACTCGAATGCTTGGAAGCTTAAAATTTTATCCTCATGCATGCGTTGAAAGTTAGGGAACTATATTGATCTTGCCTTACACTTATGGTGGAAAATTGAAGAATATGCAGGGACGTTTTTGTTCACTCCCTATCTTGATGCATTAACTAAGGATGCAAGTTCTCAAGGATAATTAGATTGTTAGTCATATTTGTTTATTTTATTTCAAAGAACTTCGAGTGTATTTATAAGATAAATGTATAATAGACACAATCTGTTTTTAAGTACAATATCATATATTTATAGATGTCATTAAAAAGGCTACACCGGCAAAGCACTATATTAATTCTGATTTAGCTTCAGAAATTTATAGAATTTGCAATATTATAACTTTGACTCAAAAAATATTGAAAAGACAAAAATATCGAATATTAAGCTCCGCAGTAACGTGTAGCCGCGTAATACCTCGTTTAGTCTAATAAAAATGTAACTGTTCCACTAATCATTCAAGCAAAGGTACAACTCCATACGCATTGCGTACTTTTAATGTGTCACGTTTCATTTAGTTTTAGGATATATATATATATATATATATATATATATATATATATATATATATATTTAGGGAAGGGATCAAGTGAGAAGAAAAAGTATAATGAGAAGAATAAGAAGGATTTCTAGCCACACATTTTAAATAAGAAAGAGAATTTTAAGGGGAGATGCATGTATTTTTGTAGGTGCATCTGAAATGTGTGGTTGTGGTTTCTTCTTATCATTCTCATTATAAGTTTTCTTCTCATTTGATCCTTACTCTCTCTCTATATATATATATGATAAAAATCAAATAAAAAGACAAATATCCGTGAGAAGAATAGAAATAATTTTTTTTTAAGTTCTCGAAAAGTTCTGAAAAAATTCCACAAAAATCAGGTATGTTGGTGCATATAAAGGTTGTGAATGAAGTTTTTTTAATTTTGAGTTTATATACGTTTTTTTTAATTGAAAAAAAAACGAAATTTTGATGCAAAAAATTTTGAACTTATTTTAGTTTGATGCGCAATAAAATTTTGATGCAAAAAGTCAAAAGAAGTTGGGCATAAAAACGAATTTTTAATGCAAAAAAACGATTTAATGCAATTATGTGTATTAAAAATTTTTGTGCATTGCATTAAAAAAAGAATAAAAACTCAAAATTAGAAAAACTTTCTTTACAAAAGTTTTTATGCACTAACATACTTGATCTTGTGGAATTTTTTCAGAATTTTTCAAGAATTTAAAAAAAAATGTTTAGTGTATCCTTCTCACGGATATTTGTCTTTTTATTTTAGCCTCTCTCTCTCTCTCTCTCTCTCTCTCTATATATATATATATATATATATATATATATATATATATAATTTATATAGTTATATCTATCACTTCCACAAATATCAATCCGCATTTCGATGTTCGGATGGGATTTGGAATTCATAGTGAGAAAGTGTAAACCTATCTTTTTCGGGGTCTAAGACTAGGAGTTTAGTGGTCGGCTCGGTTCTTTCAAGCTAATTCCTCATTATTAAGAAAATGTAACAAAGATAAAATACGAGCTTGTTTTATAGCAATCGTAATTAATCGTTGTTGCTTCAAGGTCAATCTATTCACTCGTCTAGATAATATTTTTCCCTGTTCACTAATAAATCGACTAATTAAACTCATGTTTATATATATATGTGTCTTTTGTGTTGTATTTGTGTTTTAGTGATGTATGTATGTACAATGGCATCACATTTTGTTATGCCAACGAGGGAGAGAGTTTTTGATGCCAAGTGAAAGGGTGGTGCCATAGGAGATTTGGGTGATGTGGTATCACTTTTTGTCCATGACTTGAAACCATGACACGAGAATACTCAGCTCTCAAAATAGACAAAGCGTTTTGAATCATGAATATAAACACTTGTTGTTTGTTTAAATGGCTTATTAGCTTATTTGATTTCGGGCTATATCTGATAAGCTTCAATTTTTCGGCTTATTTCGAAACTTATTAGCTTACATAACCTTATTATAACATAACATGTTATATATAAGCTCATAATTCTCAAAACAAGCTAATAAATTGAAGAAATCAAATGAGTTTATAAGCCACATGTGAGCTTAAACAAACACTCCTATAATTTTTGAGCTTTTGGCCGACTAAATCTTGAAATTTGAGCTCACCGTCACATAGAGTAAAAAGCCTTCTTCATTCCAAAAATTACTTTTACTTACAATCAAAGCTTGGTATCATACAAAAAGCAATCTTGTAAGATATGTGATACTTTGGTCACAAGGGCCTTGTTCCTTTTGATCATGTACAAGCCAATAATAACTTGATGGTCCCGGCAACAAATTCTAGGTATGCCAATTGAGGCTTCTCACAGAATCGACACAAACAAAAAAAGCTAATAAATCATGGACCATTTAGGACCACTGCCCTTTGTCTCGGTTCCGGAACATGTAAACCTGTGTAACGGTTGGTCGAGACGAGTTATCTCACATGCGTAAAGGGATTCTAACTTGAACTACACTGCATTTATAGAGAGCGATATTCTAACTTGCACGACGCAACGCTGCAATTTAAACTTTAAAGTTGTACATTGTCTGGTATTGCTGTTAGAAGTGTCAGAAAGTCGTATATCAACACCAAAAACATCATTTTAGATTGTAGCTTATGCAATGAAAGTTTTACATTGGTCGATATAAGGTAAATATTGCTTCCAAAACCTGGATCCGATCATGACCAGAGTCGAAGGAAAAATGTTGTTTCAACTAGTTTTCATTCGACAAGAGTTGCATATTACTTGACACTCGACATCATAAAAATTTTAGCAACGAAAATTGAGCACCAACTGATATGAAATAATGGCCTTCTAACGATACCAAAGTGTTTATGCTTATTTATAAACGTGTAAATTAAATAATCGATACCTTGCAAACAACAACGATCAACGACTCAAGTCGTTCTTAAACATGTACCAAAAGATATAAATAATGATTGTGTAACTTGTACTTCATGCTAGCTGTAGCTTGTTCAATAACATAACGTATACCTCAGGCTATGAAAGTTATAAATAAGCTGATATAAATGTGAGCTTACAATTGATAGAATACAAGATAGAAAATAAGGTTTTCTTTGGTACATGTTTTTGCTCAACCTTACAAAAATAATAAAATTTAAATAAATTAAAAATATTGTTACAACAAAAACTATTATGCGGCTAAATTTTCTCTTGATTTTCATCAGAGATTATACGTATCGAATAAAAATCTAATGGTTGTTCTCCGGATAACGAAAACTTACATGTGTTATAAGTATGATCGTCGCCATTTAATTAAACGTGTATCCTTGAATGCAAAAATAAGTCTATATTGGTCTCGATCTTACGAGCTTTGCTTTGAGTACCAAAGTTGCTTTTGGCAAATGAGAACCTTTTCTGTCTCAATATCGTACTCGGTGGCTTCTTTACGACAACCCCATTTCATTCCTCTAGCTATTGTGGCGATTGCATCTACATAATAGCTTGATTCCCTAATAATAGCGTACCCCTTTGGTCTCAGGATACGGTCCATTTCTAATAACACATGTTTGATCTCACATCTGCACGAATAAATCAATATTAGATGTGAGAAATCGTTTAGCGTCCCACCAAAGATGAAGTAAAAACATGAGAGCGAGCTTACCTGTGGCTTTCGGTTGTGAAGAGTCCATCTACATGAAGTAAATCATATGTTCGAGGATAGGTCGAGAATGCCTCACACCTAATAAAAGAGCAAACGATTAGATTCATATATCAAAACCATTCAACATATAGTGTTCGTTGTTTGAGATCAAGGCTTACCAATCTTGGAAAGTCCCGATAAGACCTCTATCAAACACAACGGGAAGTGTATTAGGAGCATATGATGACACAACATTCATAACCCAAAGTGGATCCTCGATTAAAGCCGCAGCAAAACCACCATAAACCGTATTCATATCCATAACATTTCTAATTTTGTCAGTTCCAAGTTGTGGAAGAAGCTTCTTGTAATGCTTAACCCGACTCTTCCACTTACTATCGTCGTGCTTAAATGACCCGTCACTACCACCAGCAACATCAGCAACGCGTTCTGGTGCCACGTGTAACCTTTCGGGCCATTTTGCAACGGCTTTCAAGCTAGATTTTTTGTTTTTCGGGTTGGGGACCACAACACAAGGTCTTAGTGGTGTGTACCATCCTGAATCGGCCTCAGTACCATCATCACATTTTGGTGGGTAACTGTCGGGAGTCTCGAGCTGTTTGTAGCAGTCGTTGTCGAATGATTTTTGCCATACGGCGATATCATCTTTTTTGTTGTATAACTTGAAGCACATTGAAGTTAAAAGCTCTTGTAGTTTCTCGTAATCGGATTTTTGATCTTCAACTGTTGTGTTCCATCCTCTCCATCTGTTCTCGTAGTTTACGGGTGGGCCCGAGAGGACCCAGAAACCTCCCGGGCGAAGGATACGGTGTACTTCAAGAAGGTAAATTCCACCTGAAGAAAATCAATGAGGCATGTTAACATCTTTTTAAGATATCATACCATTTTTATTTTTAGTTTATCATTTGCCCCGTTTTAGTCAGTGTACTTAAATATCTTTATAAATCCGACAGTCAAGAAATTATGCCTTTGTGTACTAGGGTATAATGCAAACAATCCGAAAAGTTAAAGAAAGTACCGAATTCTGTCCATGGGATCAGGCATCTAGAGCAATGAGCCATATCGAACGAGTTTGAAGGGAATGGAAGACGTTGCGTTGATATGATTCCAAGAATGGCAGGAATACCACGTTCCAAAGCGAACTGGACTTGTGCCTCGTGGTTATCTCTTGGGGCAAGAGAAACTGTAAGAATCCCGCGATCTAGCAAGTCACCTCCCCAACTAGCAACCTGAAAACGTAACAGTTCAAAACTCGAGCTCAAAACAAGTGAAGAAGATTAACTCAAGCTCGCAAAACTCACCCCACAACCAGTGTCGATGGCAGTTCGGACGGTCCCATCTTTCATGCCAGGAATCAAGTTTGTCATTAGATCGACGTAAGCACTAACACCGTTGGGAAACATAGTACCACCACCTGGGAAGTAGAACTTCTCCCCTTCTTTCCTTAACCAATGTTGGTTAGATTTCTGTTTGTTGATCCAATCATATGGGACGTTCCTAGAATACGATTTTGACAAAGAAAAGGTTAGGGGCAAAACTATATATGTAAATCAAAGTCTGATAGAGTGATTATCTGGTCATTTTTGAGTAGCGGATATCAGTGTCTACTGTCTAGTGTTTGGGTATAGTGAAACTGATTATGACTATGTGATTATTTACGGGTAAGATAATGTCTAGCACATTTTTGCTGCAACATAACCGATTATCTAGAGTCATTCTAAATATCTACATGCAATTATGTAAATGTGTATATAGCCAAAATTTTCAAACACAAAACACAAATGAAGAAATACAATAAGATCACAAAAGATCAAATCTTTACCTGTACCAACATTCGTTTTTGCTCTTTGGCCATCTAATGGGATCCTTGTAGCCATTGGGTGGTGGCACCAAGCACTCTTTACGGTCAAAAGCTGGTGGACAGTGGCGTTCCATGAATGTAAGCCTGTGTCGTCCGTATTTGTTCCATCTCTGTTGACCAAAATCGTTAAACGTTAGTCAATTGGGTCAGATATGAACGTGTAGCTTTACGGGAATGTGTCAAATGGGTCAAACTTCTCAAAGTGAATGAAAGTCTAACAAATTCTATTTTTTAATCTTAATCGACTTATAAACAAAAAAAGCATACTGCAACAAAAGAGTTTTTCCACTTCAACCGAGACCAGTTTTGACTATAACTAAGAAATGACCCATTTCAACCTAGACCCGTTTTGCCACTTATACCGACACAATACCTTAGGATCTGTGCAGGGAGTGTAGTCTTGTAAATCAGCACTACATTGAGCGAACGAAACTGATTTCACTTGAACCGGAGTTGCAACACTCTTTTTGGAAGATTCAACCGATTTCACAACTTCCTCGGTAGAAGTAAATCCATTATTCTGAGAACAAAAGATCCCACCAAGATAAAACGAGAACCCACATAACACAACGAACACTAACCCCATTGGTACAACTTTTGAACTTTTATCACTTGGCTTTGCGGGCTTGTCATGCTTATCATCATTGTCTCTTACCTTCATTTTCA
>BQNB010112966.1:0-22041 GCA_026074375.1 Tanacetum coccineum | reverse complement strand
TGAAACATAAACTATCACACTAAGACTTGACATATCACCCCAGGTTGCGTGACGAAGCCGTTACTTTTACTTGATATACTTTTCCCATCAATTAAGATTTACCAATACTGTTAAGGTGAGTTCATAGCCTCGCATTTCAATCTTTTGAATGTTTTATAAACCCGCGAGGGGGATACATGCTTAATTGTTTTTAATATACACAAGTACTTAAAACCGATATTGTAAGTTCATAGCTTCGCATTTCAATCTTTTGAATGTTTTATAAACCTGCAAGGGGGATATATGCTTAATTGTTTTTAATATACACAAGTACTTAAAACCGATATTGTGAGTTTATAGCCTCACTTTTAAATCTTCTATTTCATAAACCCGTGAGGAGGATACATGCTATAAACCATGAATACAAGTGTTTTATAAATGTATGCAATCCTGATATGTTATTGCATCTGTTGTCTAAGTCCTTTTATGCCAAAAGACCCCCACCATCATGGACCATTAATCACTTACGAGTGAACGCGAATATTGTGAATAGGCCTATTGAGATTGACGAATCTCGTTCGTGTTAGCCGGATAGGTAATCAAACGCACTATATTTGAATTTCATAGGTATATGGAAATTACCTACACCGAGGGCCATTAACATTATATATATCATTATTGATATATACACAAGTCAGTTTATGTGCCATGAGCTTAGACGCAATAATACACTATTAATACTGTTTTCCATGATAATTGTATTCGTTGCAATTATTACCATCATATTAACTTGTATTCAACCATTTCAAACACTTATGGGTATATAATAACTAACCCACTGTTTATAATGACTTGTATTCAAACTGTTTTCCATAATAATTATACTCATTGCAATTATTACACTTATAGGTGTATAACAACATAACACACTGCTTATGCTGACTTGTATTCACACTATTTATCATAAACCTATGAATTTCACTCAACCTTTGTGTTGACTTTTTAGCATGTTTATCTCAGGTAATTGAGCAACCATGGCACGGAGTGGCATGGACTTGAAGATGGCTAAACTGTTATCATTCAAACTTTATGTTTTTATATTTTGGGACCTGTCCTTTTGTAAAACTCTGATGAATAAATGAATGATAACAAAATTTTCCAAAAACGTCTCTTTTGAGTCGTTTTCTATGATTATAACTGGTGTATTATGAAGTAATACCCTAGATTAGCTTCCGCTGCTATATGTAAAAATGGGGGTGTTACAATTTTGTCCTTGGTCGTTAAATCATCAATTAGAGCATTGTACAAAATTTTCTTCCAATCATTCGTTTTAGATTCCAAATCAAATAAATCATC
This sequence comes from Tanacetum coccineum, assembly GCA_026074375.1. NCBI lineage: Eukaryota > Viridiplantae > Streptophyta > Magnoliopsida > Asterales > Asteraceae > Tanacetum > Tanacetum coccineum. Next base: position 20,706 of record BQNB010112966.1, on the reverse strand, counting down.
ATTCTCTTCGAGAGGTGGTTCATCGGTGAACCCCTCGAGAATGGAAACAACGCTTATCGTAGGAGTAGATGGATCTCGGTAAAGTAGAAGCTCAATCTCATCAACGTCGCCACCTGGGTCGAAACATTCATCCTCATTAAAATCAGAAAGAGGTGCGACAAGCAAAGCCGGCTCATCAAGGTTAGAAACATAAGAGTCCTTACTCTCTATGTTCTCTAACACCTCATCAAAAAGAGGATTTACGACACTAGAGATGTATTCGTCATCGAATTCGAAAAGAGGGTTCGAGTAAATTTTAACATTTTTATCCGGAACGTCCTCATCGGATAGTGACTCGTCATCACTAGAGGTAAAATCATCATTTGAATTGAAGAGAGGGTTAGAGAAAGTCACGGATTTTTCCTCATAAATGTTAATGGGAGAGAAATCATCACACGAAGGTAAATCACAATCACTATCACTCTCGGATGTATCCTCGGACTCACTTGGGATTGGAACAAGGTCCACAACACTAGACTTTATGAATTCGTCCGATTCCTTTTCAGGAATAGTGCTAAGATGTTCATCCCTCATGATGAGAGAGTTCTCGGGTTCCAAAGTCGGTAAAATGGGTGTGATTGCAATAGACGGAGGTATTTGAGAATCAATTTCATTCAAAGGAATAGTACTCTTCTCGTAATCATAGTCATCATCGTTATCATAGCAAAAAGATTTGAAACGTTGTGAAGGATAAGTACTAATATTAGCCACCTGCTCTAGACACCATACAATATGTCAAATATTTTTAATTCACTATGTTTAAAAATTACTTAAATTTAAAATAAAGCATTGCATTTTAAGACTTGTAGAATCATGCTAATTCGTGTGTCTTTCCATCATGTTTGATAAATGCTCCTAAAAGACATCAACATCATGAAGCACCAGCCATACTCACGCTGCCCAACAAGAAACTAGTGCGCCTGATAGTGTTTCCGCATCTCTAGATAGTACAAAAGCGCAACAATGGCAGGTACTAGCAATCCTAATAGGAACACCGGACATACTGGAACTCCTGTAATAAAAATGGGAAACTATAAAGAGTTCATAAGCTATCAACCTTTCTACTTCAATGGTACGGAAGGAGCAGTTGACCTCATTCGCTGGTTTAAACGGACTAAGGTCATTATTTATTAGGTATCAAGATGTGCCGAGGAAAACAAAGTACATTTGCATACTGGTACCCTGACGAGATGACGCCTTAACCTGGTGAATGGCATACACCCAACCAATGGAATATATCATCAATAGTGATCACTTGGACTGAGTTGAGAAGGCTCTTAACAAACAAGTATTGTCCTCGAACTGAAGTCAGAGAAAATGGAAGATAAGTATAAGTTAACTTTACAATTTGAAGTAAAAGGAAAAATCTTAAACTTACAAGTAAGAAAATTCAAGTATAAGCAGTCTTATGCCCGAACATGATACCAAACACCGAGAAACTCCTGGAAGCTTTCATCGGAGGATTACCCAGAAGTATTGAAGGAAATGTTACCGCCTCAAAGCCTCAAACTTTGGAGGAAGCCATTACCATTACCCAAGTGTTAATGTGAAACATGTAACAAAACACATTCTAAGGCAAGTGAACCAAGATCACAAACTAAAAGTTAGATAGTAAAAGAAAACACCACCGACAACAACAACTACCAATATGAACTACATACAACCAAAAACAATGATCACACACCAACAACTAAATAGGAGGCAAGAACCTTCAGCGTTTTTTTTTTTTATACTGCCAACAATGGGTATACTAGAAACCGTCCCTTGTGTAAAGAAAGCACCTCCATCACTAGACCTTGACTGTCAATTTTCAGACATGCCAACAAGTTAGGTCGTACTAACAGAACTATAGAAACAAAGGACAGCCACTAGAAACAACCGACAACCAATAACCCATTACTTGTAATACTGTGAGAGAAATGGGCATTATCAAAAGTGAATGCTTAAAAAGCAAACAACAGGCCAACAGGGGAGCCCCCCTACTAAATAAGAGACAAATGCTTTTGTTCGCTTAGGATTTTCTACCTTAGAAACAACTCTCAAGGATATTCAATTCACCACCAGTACATTGAAGATCTCCGAACCCACTTCATAGTTTAAAAACTCCCAAATCACCAAGCTACTATCTTTAGTCATTATATTACTTTTATCTGAATCCTACCACGAGACATTACATAAGTGTTAACACTCGTAAAGTGTTTGACCCGAAGGTAAGAATATGTAAGATAAAAGTTAACCATGAAATCATAAGTGGTAAATCCAGTACACCTACCATGTCAAATGAATATCAAAACTTGACATCATTTGTCAATCCCATTAGTTCTATTATATTCAACTCTGAATACTCGCCTCATACCTTTGAAACACTTATGCAAAGATCCTCGACTAATAATATGGGCATCTGTACAATTAATGTCTCATTATTCTTCCCGTTTCTTCTTATGATTTTGAAAATCATATCAGCTTCTACACATTACCATTTTGATATCATGTTTTATGCTTAGGTAGGATGATTTATAATCTCTTATGAAGTGATAGGACCCTATTCTACTACATTCGTATGAACAAATCCCTTACTCATGAAATCATGCCAATATCTACCCTCATATTAATTGGATCTTTGAACTTTTTACATCTATCATCCGACTAAATCTCGGGACGAGATTTCTATAAGGTTGGGGGACTATAACAACCCTAAATTTTCATCAATATAATATCCATCTATTAAATTAGATACACGTTATATACCTTCTCTTTATAGGGAAATTTTTGCTTTACTTCATTATGCAATGTAACTTGCATCTCTACAGTAAACGAGCTCACACAACCTCTATCAATGCCATCTCTATCTATGTTTACATCATGTAAAGCTATCCTAAGATTCAAGTCATTATCATAATATTATTTTACTAATACAATTATCCATGTAACATGACCATTTCAAAACATAATACCAAAACAAGCATTAAACGTTCAACGTTTATACAAAACCCTATATATGTAATTTAAATACATATAAATGAATAGTACAAAGCCTTAGAAATCAAGTGTACAAGTATCAATGCCAACATATAAATATCTTTACCCACTAAATCACTTTAATTAACATTCTAAAGCCAATGTACAAGCAATGATGCAAAAAATCTAATTAGTCATTTAAGCTCCTAAATCATGTTAAACTTTACCACCACTTTAGTAGCAAGCACAATACATGACTCTTAAACCCTAAAATTAAACCCTAAATCATTCTAAACCCTAATCTAAAACCCTAAAACCCAAAACAAACCCCTAAACACTTAATTTCACTTTAACGCATAAAACAAAACCCTAAAACTTTAATCCTGAACCTAAACCCTAATCCTAAACACTAAACCATAATCTAAACACTAATCTTGAACCTTAATCTATCCTAAACCCTAAGCCAAACACAAATATATAGTCCAAAACCCTAAAACGATCCTAAAAGGAACCCGAATACACCCTTTTCTTCCATTTTGGAACCCAGTTAAACCCTGAGGCACCCACCTAGCACCTCCATGACCTCAATACTGTATTCTCAATCTTCTTACAATTAACCTCCCTTTCACTCATGGCCACCAAGCTTGTGCAACATCACCTCCTTTCTTCCTTTTGTAGTCAATCCCCTCCCAACACCAAGTATCGGTGGTTAGTAAACTATAACACTCACGACACACAGCCAACACAACAACCATTGAAATCATTTCTACTATACCCCTAACCCTTTGTAACAATAAAACTTAGCACAAAGGCATCGCAGCCTAAAAATACACGAACAAGCACCCCAATTCAAAATCATCCCACACAACTCATCACATACCCTAAATATGTGAATTATAACCCTTCCGATAATCAGCATCGAAGATCAAGAGAATTCCCCAAAGATTAAGAATAGAAGTCCAAGAAGCAGAAAAACGAAATCTTGAAGCATTTCTAGCGTACGGATCATAAAAAACCCTTTTGTACCAATATTTAGCCAAGTAAGCCTAAGATCTAGTTCCATAAGCTTGATAATATTGTAACAATAATTTCATAATCCTCTAAAGAACATAAATGAACCGACTAGTTTAGAAAAGCTTTAAACCTCAAACCCTGTGTTTTTGAATAACACCCTAAAATGACCCTATTATGATTTTCTACTAACGAGATCCTTATTTTCTAAACTTCATCACGATAAAACATACTATTTTAGCTTATAATAATAAGCTGATAACCTACAAATATCAATGGAATCCTAAAATAAGCTTGCATGGTATTTTGAACTTGTTATTGCAAAAGTATTCCAAGTTAATGGTAAAATACGTAACTTTCGAAAATTATACTAAATTGCGAAAAGTCATTATTTAAAGTTATAACTATAAAGGACCTATTTTGACAAGTTATAAAGTTAACGGTATTTAAATAAATAAACCTTTTTATATAAAGGACTAAACTTGTAAAAGTTTACAAACCAAGAGTATATATCGCCATTTTTGCAAACTTAAAAATATAAAATATAATATTTTTATATAAATTATAAAAAAATATATAAATATTATAAAACTCAATTTTATTGAAACCCGATACATTTATCGTTATTAATCATCGATCGACGCTTTATAAATCAATTACGTTATATAATTAACGTAATTTATCATCAACTAACTTTTGAAGAAACTTAAAAGTATAATGTATCACATTACTAGGGAGCTTCATGTGAGAGGTTTCATTTGGGTATACGTTTTGACGAGTTTGCTGGATTTACGATTTAAAGTATCCTGACTCCTCAAACGTTTACTACATAACCTCTGAATTATGATGGCCTGAACAGTGATACAATATTTCCATAATATTTCAATAAAAATGTTATTACAAGCTTATGACATAGAACACATCCAATCAAACTAAGACTTGACATATTACCTAGGTTGTGTGACGAAGCCGTTACGTTCATTTCATATACTTTTGACATATTTCCCTGTACCGTTAAGGTGAGTTCATAGCCTCACTTTTAAATCTTCTATTTCATAAACCCGTGAGGAGGATACATGCTATAAACCATGAATACAAGTGTTTTATAAATGTATGCAATCCTGATATGTTATTGCATCTGTTGTCTAAGTCCTTTTATGCCAAAAGACCCCCACCATCATGGACCATTAATCACTTACGAGTGAACGCGAATATTGTGAATAGGCCTATTGAGATTGACGAATCTCGTTCGTGTTAGTCGGATAGGTAATCAAACGCACTATATTTGAATTTCATAGGTATATGGAAATTACCTACACCGAGGGCCATTAACATTATATATATCATTATTGATATATACACAAGTCAGTTTATGTGCCATGAGGCTTTAGACCAAAGTAATACAACTATTAATACTAGTTTTCATGTCATTGTATTCGTGCAATTATAACAACTAATAACTTGATTCAACCATTTCAAACACTTATGGGTATATAACAACTAACCCACTATTTATAATGACTTGTATTCAAACTGTTTTCCATAATAATTATACTCATTGCAATTATTACACTTATGGGTGTATAACAACATAACCCACTGCCTATGATGACTTGTATTCACACTATTTATTATAAACCTATGAATTTCACTCAACCTTTGTGTTGACTTTTTAGCATGTTTATCTCAGGTAATTGAGCAACTATGGCACAGAGTGGCACGGACTTGAAGATGGCTAAACTGTTATCATTCAAACTTTATGTTTTTATATTTTGGGACCTGTCCTTTTGTAAAACTCTGATGAATAAATGAATGATAACAAAATTTTCCAAAAACGTCTCTTTTGAGTCATTTTCTATGATTATGACTGTTGTACTACGAAGTAATACCCCATATTAGCTTCCGCTGCTATATGTAAAAATAGGGGTGTTACAATTTTGTCCTTGGTCGTTAAATCATCAATTAGAGCATTGTACAAAATTTTCTTCCAATCATTCGTTTTAGATTCCAAATCAAATAAATCATCATTCTCTTCGAGAGGTGGTTTCCTCGGTGAACCCTCGAGAATGAAACAACGCTATCGAAGGATAATATGGATCTCGGTAAAGTAGAAGCTCAATCTCATCAACGTCGCCACCTGGGTCGAAACATTCATCCTCATTAAAATCAGAAAGAGGTGCGACAAGCAAAGCCGGCTCATCAAGGTTAGAAACATAAGAGTCCTTACTCTCTATGTTCTCTAACACCTCATCAAAAAGAGGATTTACGACACTAGAGATGTATTCGTCATCGAATTCGAAAAGAGGGTTCGAGTAAATTTAACCATTTTTATCCAGAACGTCCTCATCAGAATAGTGTACTCGTCATCACTATAGTAAAACTCATCATTTGAATTGAAGAAGGGTTTAGAGAAAGTCACGGCTTTTCCTCTAAATGTTTAATGGGAGAGAAATCATCACACGAAGGTAAATCACAATCACTATCACTCTCGGATGTATCCTCGGACTCACTTGGGATTGGAACAAGGTCCACAACACTAGACTTTATGAATTCGTCCGATTCCTTTTCAGGAATAGTGCTAAGATGTTCATCCTCCTTATGATGAGAGCATTATGAGAGAGTCCGTAATCGGTAAGTCGGGTGTGATTGCAACTGACAGAGGAAGTTCAGAAATAATATCTCTCAAAGGAATAGAACTTTCCTCGTCATAGTCATCATCGTTATCAAAGAAAATAGGAGGCTTCCAATATTAAGAACTAACTTTAGCTGCCTGCTCTTCTTGTTTTAGTGGAATTCCATTAAGAATTTGCAAATCATTAATAAGTTTGAGTAGCAATTCTTGTATATTCTCTGGTTGATTTTGCTCTTCTTCCACAACTTTCTTTATTTTAAGAAATCTCTCCTCAGCTAGCAATAAAGCCATAATTTTTTCTTTAGGAGGTATTTGATCATACTTCTTTAAAAAGGCTTGTATAGCTTTCATTAGATCTTCTCTAGCTTGTAACATTTCCGTGTTTGTTTCTTGAGGAGGTTGATGAATGATGGGAAACTGCGGGGGTTGGAATTGGTCAAAACCGGAAGAATTATAATTATAGCAATGGTTAGGTTCATAGTAATTTTGATTCATCGGTTGACACTGAAAGATCGCATTAGGACCCCCACAGTTTTCACAACAAGGAAATTGTTGTGGAAAACTTGGTGAAGTTTGTGGAAAATTATTATCAAAGTTTTGATTGAAACACGAGTCCTGATCGTAGACAAACGAAACTTGAGGTAGACAATCGTAACCATAATGAGCATCGTTCCCACATAACTCACAAAAATATGTATCGTACTAGGGTTGTGGAGGGTAGTCGGAAAATTTTGGAGAATCATTGTAAGAATACGGAGTTGGTTCATAAGTGAATGAATTTTCAGCTTCCGAATTACATCCTAAACAAGGTACCCCTCTATTATAATATCCACACCGCTCGCACGTACAATATTGACAAGGTTGATCATCAACTGGATTTTTGTAGCTGAAACAACTACGTTGTTCGAATGACCACATTAGAATTAAACAATAAGAGGATAAAGAAGAATATGTATAGATTTTTCAAATAAGAAATAATAAAAATTAAGAAAAATATTTTTGGTAACCAAAAGTCAATAGTGCACGGTAGCTCTCTAGAAAACGCAAAAAAGAAGCGGAGGAGCGGGTAAGCGCAAAGCGTTTTAAAAACCTTCTCCTTTCGGGTCGAAGTCTGTAGGATCGACCCTCCTTATACCTCTCTTATAGTTTGTTAACTAAAGATGAGCTGAAACGACAATTAACAAACGGTTATTTTTAAAATAAAATAAAATAAGAATAGAAGTGTAAAATATTTTTGTATTTTTATATAAAATAAAACAAAAACTTTCACAGGGAAAGGATCTTCAAGGCTCGAACAGGAACAAATCCGTAAAGATCGCTACACCACTCCCTGGCAACGGCGCCATTTTGATATTCGTTCAAAAACTCTCTTAATATTATATATATATATATATATATATATATATATATATATATATATATAATAAAATACATATACGTATACGTAAGCAAAGTATCTTGCAAATTAATCTTAGGAAAGAATAATAAGTAATCAACAAGGGTATCGTTCTCCTCGGTGAGAGGTGAATGGAAATTTACGGTTATGTCAGGAATCGAGCTTAAATGTCATAAAAGATTTGGATTTGGTTTCTAATTCTAATAATGCAAATGGAAAGTAAATTAAAGGCACGCTAATCAACAAAAAACACAATTAAAGCATTTAAAGATTCAAATTTAATTTCTAAAAATCCTAAATGAATAAAAATAATTTTAGAAAAAAGAATTATATTTTTTAGATTTTTATTTTATTTATTATGAATTAAAAACAAATTTAATCTAAATTAAATATTAAAAATAGTAAACTAATTTATAAAAATCTAGAAAAATTACAGAAAGTACATTAATCTATTACTAATGTAAGAAAAATAAAAACTGGAAATAAGCTAAATGGAATAAGCTGCAAATAAGCATTATAAGCCTAATAAACAAGATTGCTAAAAAGAGTATAAAATAAAACTGTCCCAAGGGTCTAACAGAAAAGACCCAAGGGCGCAGTTGGTTGTGGTGTGTGTGTTAAAAGTGTTGGTGTTATAAAGGAGAGGTCACATGTTCGACCCCTGTGACCTTTCTTTTTGATTAAACATTTTTTTTTGAAAAAGCAAAACTACAAGCTAGATTAAGCTACTTTAATAAAGACACCTTTGACAGAGCTTATTAAAAAGCTAGATTAAGCACTCATGAAAAGACATAGAAAACTAAAAAGTCTAGCTAAAACTTGAAGATTTTAAGCTAAAGATTGAGGGCATTTGGACTCAATAAGCTAAAAGGAAAACAAATAAGCTAAAGATAGCCTTGCCTCTATACCTAATAAGCACAAGTGGATAAAAATAACCAGGCAAAATAAGATAGAAAGCTACCAAAAGCTTAAGACAAATACTAAGAAAAACAGTTAAAAAGGAGTTTTGACAGACTATGAGCTAAGATTAAGCACTAAAAAGCTATAGAAAATAAGCTAAAAGTTTAAAACAAATGAAAAGATATAAGTTAATGAAGAAATTAAGCTAAAATTAAGCACATAAGATAAAGACATTAAGCTAAAATCTTTACTTAAAAGAGACAGACTAAGCTAATATTTTTGGCTTTTTAGTTTATGATGACAGATTATAAGCTAAAAAATAGACTCAATAAGCAAAGTAAAGTAGATAAGCTGAAACAAACAAAGAACATGACTCAATAAGCAAGTATAAACAGGATTTAAGCAAATTAAGCCACTAAATAAGCTAGAAATTTAGACCAACACAGACTGCATACTGACAACTTATTTTTGACCCTTTTTAGCTCAATGACTAATGCAATTTAAATTTAAAGAATCTGAATTTACTTTGACCCTCTAAAACTTAAAACAGATTGAGCTTATTCTACATTAAGCTAAATGCAACAAAAATTAACCAAAAATAAGCTATGATTTAACCCTAATTGATCTGCAAGCATCAGGACCTTAAATACTAAACTATTTTTGATTAAATTCTCTTAAGGATTTTCCTAACGCTTTTGACTCAAAGCAAATGAAATTTGTACATTAGAAATCACATTTTAAGCACAAAAACCATACTTCAAAGATATTTTTAATAATATTGACTAATAAGCTGTTTGAGCAACCATATAAACTAGTAGACATAGAAAACTGATAAGACTAACTTCAAAACTTTGCTACACTTAATCTAGTCTTATTACAACCTCTACCTAGGAGTTATTTGAGCTTATGAAATCTGACCAAGTCCCTAGAAACTACACAAGCAATCTTAACTATGTTAAGACTGCTTGGTACCATACACCACCACAACCCGCCACCAAAGGGGGGGGGGGGGGGGGGGGGGGGGGGTTTCTTAAAACAATTTAAAACTAGATTAAGCTTAAAACAGATTATGACAAGGCTTAAAACATAAAAACAGATTAATATCTAAGCTATAAAAAGACAAATAAGCAATTAGATCAGGAAATTAAGCACTAGGTTAAGCAGATGCATAATAAGCAGTTTTAAGGCATTCAAAAGGGCAGTTCATATGAAGATTCCATTCAAATGACTCATAAGCTGAGCACTATAACTAATAAGCATCAAAGAGATCTAATAAGACTAAATAAGCAATAATCAGCAGAAATTAGCAAGCAAAAAGCAGTAATAAGCAACTGAATAAGCAGATTAGACAATAAGCTACAAATAAGGTAAAGAGATAGTACCTTGATCCTGGCTCAAACAAGGATCACAAATGCTCATTAAGAGCTTATCTATAAGCTAGCTTATAAAATAAGCTCTAAATAAGCCCTATAAGCCCTTCTAGAACTGGCTTATCTTCCAAATGGCTTATTCAAGACCCTTTTTAGTTGATTTGAGACAAACAACTTAATTAAGCTTAAAGGGTGCTTAGCTGAATAATTGAAAGCTTGAGAGCTTATTGAGATTATGAAATAGCATTCAAACACATTCTAAAGTAAATTTTCTTAAAAGAAACAATAAAATTCAAACCACAATTTAACTGAAAAAGGATTTTTATTAATTTCAAACAAGATTACAAGGCTTAAAAAAATGAAAATACATTAAAATTAAGCAGGAAATTAAGCTACTACAATAAGCTACCTAAAGCTACACTAAGCTACTCCTAAACTAGATATCCAACTCTGTGTGTGGAGGTCTCTTTATATAGGGGAGAGGAGAAGGATCTAGAACCTTGAGACGCTCTCTAATCTTCAATCTTAGCCTTCCAATCATAACCAACTTTAATCTATCAAATCTAAATCGTTGGATTATGTACCATATCTCAATGGCCAATCATATTATATGGGATTGATAGCGTGGCTATAGAGGGTGTCAGAGGTGTTAGGGGTTCCCTTCTAGAAGCATTAAAAGCGTATGATTGGGTGGTTTTAACCTGATGCGTGGTGAAAGTGAAATGGGAGGGAAAGGGGAGAAAGATAAATAGTGAAATTGACTTGTTTGACCTTGCCATTATCGTTTGACCTTGTTATTATCGTTTGACCTGATGTTATAAATCGGATTGCGCTATGACTTGGTGTCTTGGGCTGATTGGATTTATAAGTTTTAAGGCTTAATGTTTTTGTTAAGTATTATTCTTAATGGGCTGACCCGGCCTAATAAAATGGGTACGGGTTGGCCTTTTAAGGATAAATACGCCTTCGGCTTTGGTTTCTTACTCTCTTTCTAATCTCGTGCCCGGTTTTGTTCTTTTTGCTTCGTTTTTCGTCCTTTTGCGAATATTCGTTACCTGCACAACATAATAACCAAAACACACATATACACTGTATTTTTCATCCGTTTTAGTCATTATTGGTCATTTTTAGCTATTTTTATTAGGTAAAATGTATGTGTATTGAAGCACATACCAAGCCCGTAGGTCGAGATAAAACTAATGAAAAAGAAAGAAAATGAAAAGTATATAAATTATAGCACACATAGTTCCTATTATGCAAATATATGAAGGTACTTAGGTTATAGTCTAGGTTAAACCACCTACTTCTCTATAACCACCTGGATTTGATACCAATCTGTCACACCCCGCCAAGGCAAAAACGCGAGGCGTAACATGAATGACATCGTCACAACACATTGATGACACAATAGAGAATAGCTAAAATGCATAAATAATTCAAAATATCATGATGACACCTGACACAAGAGGGGACTTGTATCGAGGTTAATCTTAACCATAACAATACATAGTCATGTTAACAAAAAATCCAAAATGACAAGGTACCCAATACAAAAGTAACACAAGTATGAAAGTAAATGATAGCTAATATGTCTTCAATGCAAGGAACCTAAAGTCTCACTAGCCAAGCATTCTCCACCTCTTAAGCTTCGCTAACTTCACCTGAAAATGGATAATCTCAAGTGTCAACATTATGTTAGTGAGCTCGTAGGTTTAAACAAAAACAATTAATAAGATGTGAACATTCAAAATCATTAGGCAATACTAGGTTATACGCATGCACTATTAGAATCTCCAAATCAATCTCATATCACCACACGGGTAGGCGTTACCCCGGATCCTAAAATCCATACACAATACGGGTAGGCGTTACCCCTGATCCAGTCACAAGCTAACATAGCAGTCATGTATCATCAATATGAGTTACATAGTTTGGCTGGAATGGCACATCAACTTATACGTTCATGTATCCATAAATGTACCACACAAATTTGCACACATAATTGTTCCACACAAATAGCAATATAACCATGTCCAAAATGAAACTAAAACAAAACCATTTAACCACAACATGAAAACCTTTCAAAACATATTTTGTAACACCCCCATTTTTACATATAGCAGCGGAAGCTTATCTGGGGTATTACTTCAAGGGTACAACAGTCATAATCATAGAAAATGAATCAAAAGAGTCGTTTTTGAAAATAAGTTATCATTAATTATTTCTTCAGAGTTTTTACAAACGAGAGGTTCCCAAAATCTATACAATAAAGTTTGAATGATAACGGTTTTTCCATCTTCATGTCCTCGCCACTCCGTGCCATTAGTTACCTGAGATAAAACATGCTAAAAAGTCAACACAAAGGTTGAGTGAAATCCATAGGTTTAAATAATATAATTTGAATGCAAATGCGATATTTGGGTTACGTTGATATACACCCAGTATTGAAAACATAATTTATTATTGCCATTAGCTCATGAATCCGAAGCCTTAGGGTATGGTGATACGTTATTGCCCCTGCGGGTACCTTTGCCAAAATACCCGCGTGATTTCTAATGATGTGCAATTGGTTACACGTAACTGGGTACACCAACGGGGAGTCCAGCCCAAATAGATCTATTCACATCATTCGCGCTTACTACGGAGAGTAATTAACGGTTCATGATTATGGGGACTTAAAGGCAAAGCAGTTACTTAGGCAATAGTAAATTGAAATAGCATACAGAAATAATTGCATTCATGTTTATAGCATGTATCCCCCTCGCGGGTTTATAAAAAGATTGAAATGCGAGGCTATGAACTCACCTGAACAGTTATAGGGAAATTGATAGCTAACGTATAGGAAATGAAAGTAACGGCTTCGTCACGGCAATCACAGACAACCTGGGTTAATATATGTCAAGTCTTAGTTTGATTGAATATATAAGTTTTTGGATATCGATGTTGGTTTTGATATAAAAATTATCATAACACCGTTCGGGCCATCATAATTCAGAAGTCATTCAGTAAACGTTTGAGGAGCTAGGGCACTTTAAATCGTAAACCCAACAACTCAGTCAGAACGTAATACCAAGATGAAACTTCTTAATATGAAGCTCCCTAGTATTGTGGTATGATTAGGGTCCGAGACATGATTTTTGAAAGCACATTGATGATGAATGATATAAGGATTAGAGAACAAAGCAGGTTTAAGCATTTTATCAATATCATGGAATTTTAAGCACGAGGAGCGTTAATTAAAGCTATTGTTGGTAATGTTTTGAATATGATTTTACACTTTTTCAAAATATTACATTTTAGACCCTGGGGTTTGGAAAATTGCAAGTAGACCCCTAGAGTTTGCATTTTTACGACTTTGGTCCTTCAACTTTTATTGATATACTAAGTAAACCTTATACTTTAAAAAGTGACATAATAGACCCCTATAGTTATAACTTTGATAAAATGACACTTTTAGTCCTTTTAGTTATAAGTTTATGAAATTTACGATATATACCCCTTGCATGGATTATAATTACAAAACATGTCCAAATTGCCATGCAAGCTTATTTAAAAATTCAATATCCTTTATAAGTCTTATAATAACTAAAAATTATGAAGGTGTTTAAACACAACATAAGTTATATTTAACGATTTGTTAGTTAAAATGGTTAAAATGGTCAAATAAGTTCGAATGAAAACGCACGGGTTTTAAGGTCAAATTCTCTTATGACTTATCAAAGCACTTATTTTAACATTATAATAGCTTATTAGGATTGATTATAACAAAATTTTACAAGTTTAACCCATAGTTTAAGTAAAAACATGAAATTAGGGTTTCGGGTGTACGGTTTTGGATCAAAAAGGCATAACACTTAGGTTTTTGAGTTTAAAGCTTTATGTTATGATTTTAGCAAGAACATATGAACATTATGACGTTACATGAGCAGAATATAAGCTTATAGAACCTGGTTTGAGCTTATAGCTTGGAAACGGGTCAGAATCGGGACTTTCGGCTTCGTACGGCTAGAGTAACGACTCTCGGGCTTCGTTTCTTGCTTTCTTTTGCTTCCTTTCTATACTTGAGACTTCTTAAGATCTATTAGAATTCATATTGAGCAAGGAGTTGCTACTATGAAGGGTTATAGAGGAGGAAGTGGGGGATGAAGAAGAATGAACACACTATGCCCCTATTTATACCCATTTGAAGTAGCAAGGAGTAAGCAAGGGTTATGATCTGGTCTTGACACATAGAGGGTCTAGGTTATGATGTGTAGAAGCTAGGAAATCAATGGTGGAGGTCTATGAAGTAGCTTTGATGAGGTGTTTGGGGTTGGGGTATGCCGCGGCTGAAGTAGGCAAGAACAAGGCCATGTGCTTTTCAAATTTGACCAAGGATAAGTCAAAGTTGCTTAGTAAGCTGCTACTATGATTCTAGAAGAGGTTCACATTGGTTATTTGGACTTGGTAGCAATTTAGAGGGGTCAAAATGGTCATAGAAGTAAACCGGGTCTATTTTGGGTTCGACAGGTTCTTCAAATGTTTTAACAAGGTACATTGTGTTATAAATGATTAAGGAATGATGAAATAGGTTGTTAAGGTCTGGGATTAAAGTAATTAGCAAAGATTAGCAATTCGTTTGGGTTAAAACGGATTAGAATTGAAGAAATGGGAGTACGGGTTCAACTAGGGCTCATTTAGGGTTTTCTTGACTTTCTTGGCTTATATTTTGCATACTCTTGATTAGGAATGATGGAATACAAATCCTAGGGCTTATATAAAGTATTATTAATGAAGTTTGGTCATTGGTTTAAGTTATAATGGTTTGAAATTGAGAAAACGGGTCAAAGTTACAATTAGGGCATAATTAGGGTTTTCTGGATTCGTTAAGGTTTTCTAGGCTTTGATTTCTTGTACATTGCCAAGTTAATGATAGATAATAATTTGTAAACTCATTTTATGAGTTTATAATGGCCCTTGGTTGGTTATTTGGGATTAGAATGGTTTAAAACAAGTAAACGGGTTAAATGAACCAATTAGGTACATTTAGGGTTTCTAGGATATATTTTACGTACAAGTGAGGTAAAATGATGAAGTAATGATGAGATAATGATTGAATAGGATTGATATGATTGTAAAATAAGCTTTTACAACTTATTTGAGTGTTGGTTTGGGTTTACAATGGATAAAAGCCAAGAAACAGGTCATGGCTTAGAAACTAGCTTGGTTTTAGGGTTTTGAATTATGGTTTTGAGTGCAAAAAGATGTATGAAAGCTTATGAATAGAATATTTAGGGTTTACATCTTGTAAAATGAGTATAGTAGCTTGCTCACAAGTGATAGTGAAGAGATGAGAATAAAAATGGAGGTAAAACGGCTATTTTATGGATTGAGCTTAATGACTTATACATTGAGCTTTTAAGGACTTGTACTTTGATTTAAAGAGATTATATATTTCAATTGAGATGTTATATTACCTGTACACATGCTTTAGTAGCTTGTACATTCACTTTAGGAGTTAACCCTTCCATGAGGTTAGGGTTTAGGGCATTCGATAATGGTTTAAAGCCCATTTTTGATATGATGTTGTAATTGATACCTCATATGAGTAATGTACTTTGTAATAATGATATTGTGATATTGACTTGATATGTTATGATGTTTGCTTGACATATATGAGGATAGGATTGCCATACGTAGGTTGTCTGAGTCCGTTAACTTGAGTTATGCAGGTTATATTGCATATTGAGATATTGGCAAAGTAATGTAATGTAATAAAGCAAAAAATTTCCCTGAAAAAGGTGAGTTCATATATAACTAATAGATTGTACATCATCTAACTTAATAGATGGATATTTACATTTATGAAAATTGTGGGTTGTTATACCTTATGCTGTAGATAGTATTCAATTTTTTAAAACATTTACCTACTTCATTTCCTTGTTATTACCAGTCTACAAATGCTTATGATGAGTTTAATTTTGACTTTGTGATAACTCCTGAAAAAACTCAAACATCCACATCAACTAATCTTGTACCTAACACAACTATCCAAACACCCTCATATAATTTTCCAAACATCAACTATTACTCAAACAACACAGTCAAGCTCATAAAATGTACCTAATCCGCCTTCTTTACCTACAAGAAAATCTACTAGAACCACAACTCTACCAACTAAACTTAAGGACTTTGTTCTGTTTCACACAACAAAAGCCAATCAAGTATCCCAAACACCTCTTGTATATGATTTTCAGGATTTTGTCACTGCACTATTTGTTCAGAAGGATCCTGTGAACTTCAAAGAGGCTATTACAGACCCTTGTTGGTGTATTACAATAGATGCAAAACTAAAAGTCTTAAAAGAAAATGGTAATTGGGAGTTAACTTCATTGCATGCAAGAAAGAAAGCCATTGGGTGTCATTGGATTTTTAAGACAAAGCTTATGGCAGATGGTATGAGGAAAGAAAGAAAGCTAGACTGGTTGTACATGGTAATAGGCAGAGATATTGAGTGGATTATTAAGAGACTTTTTCTCCAATTGTTAATATGATGATAGTGAGGTCTTGGTTAGCAGTTGCAGCTTTAAAAGGGTGGTAAACATGTTAAATGGATGTGTCCAATGATTTTCTTCATGATGATATGGAAGAAGTTTATATGAAACCTCCTTTAAGCTACACTAAGCTTTGTTTTCAAATTGTTGATAACTGGTAATGAAACCTCCTTTTTGCAGTCTTAAAGCTCAACTAAGCTCTATTTTTCATTGGGGTTAGAAGTCTGCAGATCATCTCAGGGTATTTTCATCTCTCAACATAGGTATACCAAAGAACTACTTAAGGAAGGGTGTTTAAACAACAAACCTTACAAATTGCCTATGGAACCTAATCAAAAGTTGCAGGCTGATATTGGTACTCATTTGCTTGATCATGAGAATTATAGAAGGGCTAGTAGTAAGCTTATTTATATGACTATCACCAGGCCAGATATCTACTATACAATTCAAATTCTAAGTCAATCATGCAATCTCTAACTTTTGTTCATATGCAAGTAGTGAAGCATTTGCTGAGGTATTTGTTAAACTCACAAGGATAAAGAATTTAGCTGGCAGTCAAAGAAACAAGTTGTAGTGTCCAAGTCATCAGTAGAGGACAAAGTATAGGGAAATTGCATTAACTTGTTATGAAGTAACTTGCTTGGTCAATGTGCTAAAGGATCTTAGAATAAAGGATTTGAGCCAATGGATTTGTATTGTGACTGATAAGTGTAAAATACACATATCCATTTATGCTTAAAATAGCCCAAATAAACCCAAAACAGACCAAAAATGGCAAAAATATGCTTGTATTTATGTTTTGTGTATGCAGGTACGGATATATCAAAAATCACATGAAAACCGTCAAAAGCAAGCAAGCACGGACACGAGAATGGAAGAGTGGACAAAATCCAGAAGCAAAGCCAGGAAAAGTCAAGCCCTCAGTCAAAAAGTGGTCAACATGGTCAACCAAAGTCAACTCATAAAAGACAAAACCCAAAAATATTCCACTTTGGTCCTCCAACTTTTAGAAAAGTCCAAAAATAGTCCTTGGACCCAAATGGGCCTCACCCGGATCCTTAAGCCCAAAACCCTAGCCCACTTATCTTTTTATAAACCACAAGGGCCAATCTTGCACTTTCTTAAAGTTATTTATAACTAGAAAAAGGGAAAATAAAGAGAAGGACTTGAAGTGACAATTGGCCAAAGTTTAAAAGTAATTTGCCCGTTTTCAGTTATAAAAACGCGCAAAACCCATGTTACTATTCATTGTCTTCTACCTTTCACCCCCATGGTAAAATCATAGGGCTTTTCCAAATTGAGGGTCAAGGACGTCTATTCAAGTGGTCTATATCAAGATATCATGGACAAATCAGTCAAATCAAGCTCCTATTGGCCAAGACGCATAAGAGAGGATCATGTACAAGAGGAGAAAGCACAAGAGAAGCTACAATTTTACACTAATTCCACTCTCAGAAGAAACACAACATGTCACATCACGGATTGCCACGCTGGCAATCCGTGTGTGCACATATGTGATCCAACGACCCTTAATCATTTGGCAATGATTTGAAATTTGGAAGGCCATGATTGAAAGGAGTGGGCAGCAAGGCTAGAAGCTTCTCTACAGGCTATAAATAGTCTTCACTCCTCACACACAGAGCATCTGCTCCCATCCAAGCTTATGCCTCAGCACCTGAGATTAAAACACATGCTAAAAACTTCAACAAAATATGTTGAGTATTGAATTCATAGGTTTATCAGGAAATAGCGTGGACCACAAGATTGAAGTAATAGTAGACTATGAAACACATTCAATAGTCTAAAACATGTATTATTGCCACTAAGCTCATGACACCGAACCTTAACGTAATAAACTTTAATCAACCAGTACATCGAAGGGTTTGTGCCTCACCGGATACAGATGTTACAAAAAACATCCACGAATTTTCTCAATACTGATGCTGCCCAAACAATCCTACGATTTTTCTTTCGAATGTTAAATTGCCTGTCAATGGTCAACTAGAAACCACAGCCTAGACGGGGATGGTCAGTCCCGATAGATCTATCCATAACACTAGCGTATACCCAGCAGGTAATTAACGGTTCATGATAAAAGGGGACTTAGTGGCAGAAGGGTACTTAGGCAATAATGTAATCAGGAAATAGCATACAGTTTTGAAAACACTTGTGTCCAAAGAAATCAAGCATGTAATCTCCCCCGAATTTAATAAAACAAGTAGTAGAAAAAGGGGCTACGAACTCACCTTGAGTGAATGGTAAATACACAAGTAATTCACAAAAGAAAAAGCGACACGCTTACGATCGAATGGCAACCTAATCCAATATAGGTCTTATAAGTATTAACACTTTGATTATTTTATATATTAGGTCGTATAGCTCATCATACTATCGTTCGGGCTATCATAATTAAGAGGTCATGTAGTGACGTATGAGGAGCTAGGACACTTTAAATCGTAAATCCAACAACTCGTCGATACGCCACCCCGAAGAGGCCTCATCATTATGAAACTCCCTAGTAATATAGTACTTTGATAACCACATATAATTCTATATAGCTCAATCACCAACTAATGGTTTTGGTAAAATTACGTTTAATAAGTTAAAACGTTTATAATTACCGTTTTAGTAAAACTAGCATAACTTTTGCGTTTTAAGCCCGATTTTGACGTTTCTTATGCCCATCTTTTCGTATTAGGACGAGTTATCATAATTTGACATTTTCCATATTTTGACCCTCTGGTGAACAGTAACTTTTACTGTTCACATCAGACGTGAGTTTTATTTATATAGTTTTTATCGTCGTAAAACCCGTAAATGTCGTATTTTATTCGTTATAGCTCCGTTTTTAGTGATTCTTTCGAGGACGTTCTCGTTATTGAAAATCCTATCAATTTATAAGGTTTACAAAAATATAACTTTCTGTCATGAATAGTGTTTTTACTGTTCATAGTTTATAAAATCATTTTTATAAACTTTTAATTACCGAAAACCCGCGAAATTCATAACTTATTCGTTATTAATTGAAAAATTACGATTCTTATCATTTTGGAATCCTAAAAATATGTATTATTTGTTAAAAATATCAAACTAGCTGTTTGATTTAAGTTTTATAAAAGTTATTTTATAAACTCCGTTTAATTAACGTATAATTCGCTTTTAACGTAACTTTTTCGTTATTTATCCGTTTGACAAGTTTCTTACCTTTTCGGAATCGTCACGAGGCGTATTATTTTTATATAATGTCTAACCTACTGTATGAGGTCGAATTAAAACACCCTTTTATTGTCCAAGTGTGTTCATTTATAAAGAGTTTGTTTTACTAACTTTATAAACCCTAATTTATACAAAATCATGTTTATACTTAAACAACATGTCAACATATTTATTAATCCATTTTTCCATGATATATATAACAATATGACATAAGAAAAGTGTGAAAATTCATAAACATAAGTGAAAACTCTTTTTACATATTAAAAAGTCCTAAGTGGTGATTTAGCCATAAAGAACATGTAAACACATGAAATCATGAAATGAAAAGTATAAAGGTATTTAGAAGACCTTAGGAAGGATGAATGTGATGAGAAATAAGTGCTAAACCCGTGTTTAGACTCAAAACCAAAGCTTGTACAATGAAAACCCTAGTTTCCTTTTATTTGATTAATACTTGAAAATGCTTATCCAATGCTTGGAAACACCTTAGGATATCTTAGAATGGATGTGTATAGATGTGTATAGGTTGTAGAAAATTTTGTATGGATTGTTTAGAGGGGGAGGGTTGAGCCGTGACCTAGCAAGAGAGAAAAGGGAGAGATTTTGATCTTTTACACTAATTGTTTTATGTTGTAAGTGTTATAACTCTTG
>BQNB010112965.1:0-11868 GCA_026074375.1 Tanacetum coccineum | reverse complement strand
GCTATTTTAACTAAAATAATGACAGAATTATGAAAACTAAGATTAAATTTAAACTAAACTATAAACTAAATATAACAAGCAAATGCATAACTAAATAAGCACAAATAAGCATAAGTTAAGCATATTAAGTAAGTAAATAAGCTAAGACATGAATTAAAACTATAAGAGTAAGAGTAAACTAACCATGGTCCTTTGCTCTAAACAAGGACATAATTGCTCTTAGAGCTTATCTACAAGCTCCAGCTTATCAGAGATAAGATGGTAAAGTCTCTATAAGCCCTTCCAAGTTTGGCTTATCTTCCAAAAGAGCTCAAAACCACAAAACTTAGCCAACTGAATTGAAAGCAACAAACAAGCTCAAATAAGCTTTTAGGAGCTTATTTGAGCTTAAAGAGGGCTTGAGTAAACTTTTTTGCTTATTAAGAAATTTGAGTAAATGGCATAAGTAAAAAAGCTATATTTAAAGAAGGCAAATGATTTAAACTAAAAATTACTTTTATTAATTAAAAGAGAAGTACATTAAGCTGAATTACATTACAATAAGCATAAAATAAGCTGGAAAATTTAGGCTACACTGCACTATACTACTCCTACTCTAGATAGATCACACTGTGTGATTTCTTCTTCTATTTATAGTGAGGAGGGAATGTTCTAGGCCTTCTAGGAGCGTCCTTAACTTTCAATCCTAGCCCTTCAATCTTAATCCATCATTTTAGTACCCTTGGATCATGAACATGTCCTTTCCACCAATCACGGCTTTAGGGATTGCCAGCGTGGCTTAGTGAGTGTCAGATGTGTCATGGGTCTTCTAGAAACTCAGGAGCGTATGGGGAGTGGATTGATTTACCTTAAGTTGTTGTTGCTCTGTGTAAAAGTGAAAACGAGGGAGGGAAATGAAAAAAGATATACATCGGTGTTATATCTTGATCTTGACCAGGATGGTGGGTTAGGTTATTGGGCTTGGATTATAATATTGGATTGGATTTGTAGATTTGGACATTGTTTTGTAAATGGGTTTAGGCTTAGGTTTATAAGGTATAAATCTTAATGGGCTGACCCGGCCCAATAAAATGGGTACGAGTTAGCCCATTAAAGATAAATACGCCTTCGGCTTCGTTGTCTCATGATCTTTCCATTCTCGTGCTCGGTTTTGTCATTTTATTGAATATACGTACCTACAAGACACAATTTACAATACAAACAAATACAGTGTATTTTTATGTCGTTTTCGTTCATTATTGGTCTTTTAGCTTAATATTAAGAAATAAATGATATGTGTTTAAGCACATATCAAAATCCCCCATACTACGTTATTGCCGTGTCCTTACGCAATGTCATATACACACATAGAAAACTAAAAATTTCAACCCCCTTAGACTAATTACTTTGAAAAGTAGCTAAGTGTTCATCTAAGGGGCTTAAAAATCACTAGTTTAAAACGCCCTGTTTTACCATTTTTTTTAAACATGAAAACACTTATTATTATCATCATTTTTTTTATCATAACTTTAAAGATCACGGAACAAGAAATACTTATAAACTATATCCAAAAGGATAAATTTATCGTCCTCGATTTTCACCTGCCCCAAACCAAGCTTAAAAACGAAATCATTGTTAAATACAAGTTAAGATGCTAACACTACTCATAGATGCTAATTGTGTATGCATAGCTACTTTACGCTCCCTTATTCCTAAATCCTCTAAGGGTTTTATTCTTATTATTGATGACAAATAAATTAAGTCCTTATAAAGTAAACCCGGTTTAGACCATAATTAGTTTGAAATCCTTTCCTAAAGAGACGATATGGTGAGAATAAGGTCCACATTAAGGTTCTAATTTCGCACGATTTAGGGGTTATCCTTTTTATTTCATCTGAAACAACTCAACTACGAGTCCAGAGACGGAGGCTTTATTTAGATAACCCCAGAGTCGAAATTTGGCTTTATTATTATTATTATTGCAACATTATTAAAATCGGTCCTTTAAACAACTGACACATCGGGCGTCCTAACCGACAAGAGCCAGTAGTCTTATTTCGACCTCGGTAATTTCCTCGAACTTTTTGAAGGCTGCAACATCAGGAGCGAACCGACCAGATGCAGCAAACTTTTATTAGTCTTGGATTATTATTCTTACTATTGGCCTTCTTTTGAAGACCACCACATCGGCAGCGAACCGACCAGAGACAGTAAACTTTTATCAGCCCGCAGTTCTTCTTATTATTATTATTACCTCCACCCTTTAAACGACTGTCACATCGGTATGCGAGCCGACCATGATCCAGAAGTCTTATTTCGGCTTCAGTTTATTACATAATTATTATTACTATTATTAGCTAAATTTCAAGTCATGTGGTATTTTAACTACCTAGACAACGGTAGCGAGCCATCAGAAATCGGTAGCCTATTTCCCCATAATACTGACAAAACCTTGATGTGTACCTTACTTTCACTAGAAGGAATCTCTACGAAGGGATCTAAACTAAGAATCGCAAAAACCAAAGCAACTTTATTTATTCAACAATTATATAACGTTTATTAAGCTGATGGGTGCAAAAAGCCACACTTAACCTCTATGGGCTCTAAAGAGTTCCAACTACTCCATGTTTAGCATCTCAACTTATATAAAACTCTATCATTTTTCGTTCTTCGCAAATTAAAAATCTTTACTAAAAAGATTCGCGAATTCTTAGTCTAATAAAAACAAGCTTAGCATTTTTAAAGTCTATTTTGGTAACTTGCAATCACTTGGCTTTTTCAAGCTAGAATTCGCATTTTAAAGCTTCGTGTATAAAAGATTAGCAAAAGTTTAAATTTATATAAGTTAAGGGGCAACCTAGAGCGCAACATGCTCGATAAAGTCAAAATTTATTCTTATTATAACCAACGGAAAGTTAAACATCTGTGTCAAAATACTTATTTTATTTTTGAATTTTTTTTAATTTTGGCATAAAATCACATATTTTTGGTATTTTTGGTGGTAAAACGGGGTTACGTGAAGACAAGGAAAATTGCAAGTAAGATCAAATTGAAAGATCTCCCCCCCATACTAAACTAAACATTGTCCTCAATGTGAAACTGCCACCCCCAAACTAATTTCAAGGCATAATCCAAATATTAAGGTGTCTCTACGCAAATCTAAAGCCGTTTATTAATTATGCTAATAGATAAACATTAATCAATAAGATCTAGGATATCGGATTCCCATATATAAGCATGCTAAGGATTGAAGATCGAGTGACGATGGACAAAACCACGAGCACGAGAGTCTTTATAATTCGGGCAATCCTAGACATAAAACATAAAACACGAAACACGAGAAAGGAAAAGAAGAGCCTCCTCACATCACACTTATTAAAAAATATTATACTAATATACTACTAGGGATAAGTATGGGTCGCCACCCACGAAGCGCTTGTTTTTGTTAACCGAGTCTTTAGCTTGACTCACCCCATATCATCGTGATATTAGGGTCGAAACATGTGGAAGAGAAAATCTCCATCGGACTTTCATTCAAGATGTTTAGATAAATATTAAAGCACATGAAAGTTCCACTCCGATGAGATGCCACCGGTTCTAGAGAAGAAAAATGAAAAGCGGAGATGCCGGGGTCAAAAATAGTATCCTCACTCCCGGAGGAGAGAAGAAAAGGAGATTCCACCGGATAGGTGAAATAAGGAAGAAAAATTCGGATAACATATGTGAGGGAAAGATAATGGCGATCCTCAAAGGGTAATTTCACATATGTTGGAGAAAATTTTTTCTCATGAATCTCGGGGTCGAAAACTTTGTCCTCGGTCATCAAATCATCATTATCAGGTTCATCCTTTAAGTTCTTCGGGTCATGATCTAAAAACACCTCTGGAGGGAGTTTAGGAATAGTGTCCTTAATAAGAAAATTTTCAAGATAGATTATGTCTCCCTCTGAGTCATAATAATCATCCTCAAAATCCATAGAAACATTAGATTTTATTACTTTAAGTTCCTCATAATTAAGTTCTTTCGTAGGAAGAGGAGACAATGGATCATCATTTAATAATTTCTCGAGTAAAAGAATGTCTCCCTTCGGGTCAAAGTCGTCATCATCAATTCCCAGTGGAATGGAATCACTTGTAAGACAAGCTTCGATTTCTTCCAAAATGAAATCACCACCCGGGTCAAAACACTCATCCTCATTAAGCTTGGAAAGAGGTGTGACTAGCAAAACCGGCTCATCAAGTTTAGAAACATAGGAGTCCTCGCTCTTGATGTCCTCTAACACCTCATCAAAAAGAGGATTTACGTCATTGGATAGTGACTCGTCATCACTAGAGGTAAAATCATTATTTGAATTGAATAGAGGGTTAGAGAAAGTCATATAATTTCCCCGTGGAATGTCAATGGAAGAGAAATCATCACACGAAGGCAAATCACAATCACTATTACTCTTGGAAGTATCCTCGGACTCACTTGGGATTGGGACAAGGTCCTCAACACTAGACTTTATGAATTCGTCTGATTCCTTTTCAGGAATAGTGCTAAGATGCTCATCCCTCATACTGAGAGAGTCCTTGGAATCCTTAATTAGTAAAACGGGAGTGATTGCAATAGACGGAGGAATTTGAGAAGTAATTTCATTCAAAGGAATAGTATTCTCCTCGTCATCATCGCCATCATAAAAAGAATTGAAACGTCACGAAGGCTCGGTAGTATAAGTATTAAGATTAGTCTAACGAAGATGTTTGGGGCTGTGAAGGTGGGTAGGAAAAATCGGGTGTTTCATCATTTGAAATGGGATCGGGGTCTCTGAAACTTACATTGG
The DNA here is from genome assembly GCA_026074375.1 of Tanacetum coccineum. Lineage (NCBI taxonomy): Eukaryota > Viridiplantae > Streptophyta > Magnoliopsida > Asterales > Asteraceae > Tanacetum > Tanacetum coccineum. The sequence goes on along the minus strand of BQNB010112965.1, from coordinate 7,067 downwards.
TACAATGCCAACAATTTCCACCGTTAAACGGACCTCCACACCACGAGCACCTCAAAAACCAAGACATGTTGAAGAATTATCAGATAAGAGGGTAGAGAGAATAAGAATTAAACGAATAAGAGGATAGAGAAGAATATTTATAGATTTTTCAAATAAAACATAAGGAAAAGAAACAATAAGAAAGAAAAATATTTTTGGTAACCGAAAGTCAAAGGTGTACGGTAGCTCTCTAGAAAACGCACAAAGAAGCGGAGGAGCGGGTAAGCGCGAAGTGTTTTAAAAACCGTCTCCTTTCGGATCAAAGTTTGTAGGATTGACCCTCCTTATACCTCTCTTATAGTTTGTTAACTAAAGATGAGCCAATACGACAATTGACAAACGCTTATTTTTAATTTTTAAATATAAAAGGAAAATAAAAAAGAAAATAGAATAAAAATATTTTTGGGTTTTTATATAAAACAAAAACTTTCACGGGGAAAGGATCTTTAAGGCTCGAACACGAACAATCCCGTAAAATCGCTACACCTCTCCCCGGTAGCGGCGCCATTTTGATGTTCTCATTTAAGATACGTATCAAACAAATAACCCTATATATTTATATATATATAAAATACATATACATAAGAAAAGTATCATACAAATTATTCTTAAGAAAGAATAATAAGTAATCAACACGGGTATCGTTCTCCTTAGTGAGAGGTGAATGGAAATCTACGTTCATGTTGAAAATCGAGCTTGATTGTCATTTAAGTTTTGGTTTCTAAATCTATTAAAGCAAAGGGAAAGCATATAAAGGGATGCTAAACTATGAATTAAAGCAATTAAACATTCTAGACGACATTTAAAGCAAATTAAAACAAACTAAATAACCAAATAAGACGAAATAAGACTCTAAAAACTCAAAATGCAAATTTCTTAAACTTAAATGTCTTAAACTAATTTTTAAAAGACAGAAAATATTTTTTTGTATTTTTATTATTTTTAAAACTTATTTTAAAGCTTTTTAAACTAAAAATTCAATTAAAAATATTAAATGAAAACTAAAAATTATGAAAAAATTATAAAAAATACTAGATTTAATAACAAAGGTTTAGGAAGAAAAGTTGGACTCACAGCTTATTTCAATAAGCTATGAAAACTAAAATAAGAAAATAAGCTAGAAAATAGAGTGTATTTAAATACTAAATGCAAGTAAACTTAAACGAAAAAGTCCCAAGGGCCGCTAGTTGGTTGATTGTATGTTGGTGTGTTGTGAGGGCAGGGTCACAAGTTATCGAGTCCTGTGACTGTCCCTTTTTATTTTAAAAAAAAATTTTAATTTTCTTTTTGAAAAAGCTAAAGAATAAGCTAAAATGAACAACTTTAATAAAGAGCTTTTTACCAGATCTTATTAATAAGCTAAAAAAAACTTAATCTAAAATGACAGTTTGCTTCATTAAGACTATTAGACAATTAGCTTAAACTGTTTTGATTTTTAAGACTAAAACAAATATTAACCTAAACTTAATAAGCTAAAAAGAAACTAAAAATAAGCAGATGATATAAGCTAATAAGCACCAAAAATCTTAACGACAGCAGACTCAAAAACAGTTTAAAAGAACTTTAACTAAATTTTAAGCAAATAATTTGAACAAATAAGCACTAAAAAAAGCTAATTGCTGAAAACAAATGAACATCTATACCCAAAGGACACAAATAAGCTAGAATTAAGCAAATAAGTTCAAGAAATAAGCTAAAAATAACAGCTAAAATTGGAAGTTTACACTATTGTTTTTGGCTTTTTTGAAGGTTTATAGACTACTTGCAACTTAAAAATAAGAGTCAATAAGCAAAGTAAAAGACTAAAAACTTAAAACAGCTTAATACCTTGACTCAATAAGTAACTGTAAACTAGAATTAAGCTAAAAAGACACTAAATGAGCTAACAAACTTTAATTGCAAACTTGACCTTTTTCTTTGACTCTTATGCTAATTGACTAAATGCATCGTAAGTTTTAAGATTCAAAATTGGATTTTACTTATAAAAAACTTAAAACAGATTAAGATCTTATTAAAATAAGCTAATTTTAACAAAATCTAACCTATATTAAGCTATGATTGGACCTCTAAGTCACAACCTCTTAAGCTTAAGCCCAATTTTATCACTACTTGACTGAATTTATCAAAACCTAAAAAAAACTATAACTTTAATAACTTAAGACAGAAGTTCAATAATGCATTTGACACTTACATTGAACACAAAAAGAAACACCTCAAATACATTACTAAGAAAATACTCAAATAAGCTATTTGGAAAGCATTTAGACTTGCAAACTTGAATTCAAAATAAAAACCTAAGAAAACTATACCTAAGCTTCTGAAACAATCATAAAGACTTAAATTGAGCTTATGAAATTTGGCTTAATCCCTAAAACTAAACCTAGCAGTCTTAACTTATGTTAAGATTGCTTATGCCAAACACCCCTTTAAAACTCATAACTCAATATTTAGACTAAAACAGATCTTGCAAAGCTTCAATTTGCTAAAACAAATATTTAACTAATAATATTAGAGATTATTAAGCAAATTCCTATGAAAAATAAGCAATATAATATAAGCTATTTGATAATGCTCTGAATACGCTATATATATAATATAATATATAAGTATATAAGAATTATATCAAATAATAGTATAGTAAGTGTTTTCCATCGGGTTCAAGAAACAAACTTTTAACCAAAGTTGTCTCAAAAATCTTCCGGGTCGTTTTCCCTTGACGAAGCGTGAATTGAAACTCGGTTAAGTCCGTGATCGCGCGTTTTAAATAGTTTCAAAGAATTTTTGATTTGGGTTTTCTAAATCCTACTAAATATAAATGACAAGTAGATAAATGCACGAAAACAAGTAAAGAAGAAATGAAAATTAAACACGTAAGCATTAAAACGTAAACGAGAATTAAAAACGAGACATTTAAAACCTAAATTATCAAAATTAAATCCAAAATGATTTTTTCTAAATTTTTCCTAATACTTTTTACTAACTTATATAAAAGGCTAAGGAAATTCTAAAAACGAGGAAAATGTAATGCTTAAAAACGAAGAAACGAGGAAACGGGAACGAAAACCCGTTCTTTAAAAAAGTGTAATTTCAAAATAATAACCTTACGGAATGCTAATATATATTTCCTAGATACTAAATGATAAAAAGAAAAATTATGAAAAAATGAATTTTATTTTTTGAATTTTATTTTTATTTAATATTATTTAAAAACAGTTTTAATAAAAATTAATTATTAAAAATAGTAAACATATTATAAAAATTATGAAAAAATACAGAAAAGTAGCTCAAACTATGGAGATTGCATGAAAAATAAGAAACTGGAAAGAGGCTGAACAAATAAGGAGTAAATTAAGCAAATAAGCTTATAAGCTAAAACTGGCTAAATGACTATATAATTAAAGTTTTGCAAAGTATAATTGAAAAAGTCTCCAGGGCATATGGTTGAGTGTGTTGTGTGTGGTGTTATAAAAGGTTGAGGAGGGTTGAGGTCCAGGGTTCGAGCCTTGCTCACCCTGGATTTCCCCTCTTCCCTTTTTATTTTTTGCAAAAACTTTAAAAGCAAAAGTATAATAACAGCCTTATAAGGAACATTTTTATATAAAAGAAACTTTTTGTGAAAAATTATAAATAAGCTAGAAATCAATCTTTTGAATATAGGTGACAGAAAAAACTTAGAATTTTGGCCTTTTTAAAGCTAGAAGAAATAAGCTGCAAATAAGCTTATAAGAGTTGATAAGCTAAAATGAGCTAACACACTTAAATAATAAATTTTACAATTATAAATCGAAAAAGTTCCCAGGGCAGATGGTGTGAGTGTGTGTGTAAGGTTGAGGAGGGTAGAGGTCCAGGGTTCGAGCCATGCTCACCCTGGATTTCCCCTCTTCCCTTTTTTATTTTTTTGCAAAAACTTTAAAAAGCAAAGTTATAAAACAGCTTATAAGGAACATTTTTTATAAAAGAAACTTTTTGTGAAAACTAATGAATAAGCTAGAAAACAGCTAATTAAATCAGACAGATTGCACTAACTTCTTTTTTTGGATTTTTTTCAAAACTTAATAAGTTTAAAAACTGAAATAAGTTAAAACTAGGATTTAATAAGCTGTAAGCACCCTACAACTATCCTAATAAGCAAGTTGAAACAAGATTTGAGCAAGAATAATAAACATTAAGATGAAAAGTCTACTAAGCACTAAACTGAGAACCAAACAGGCAGACTAGCTAACTTTGGACTAGATTTAAGATAAGCAAATAGATCCTTGTGGCTTTTTGAATTATACTAGCTTAAACTATGACCTAAAGGCTACTAGAAACTACTTTTAAAAATTATTTTGAAAATCAAATGCTTAAAGAAAAAGTTGAATGAAAATGGCTTATTCACTCAGTAGGGGCTAAGTGAATCTTTCTTTCTGAAAAGACAAAATGTTGTTTTGTAGCTTAAAAACATATATTTAAATAAGCTAATTACTAAAAATGAAGTCCTAACCTATAAAATATGGTCTATAATCTACTTAAAGAAATTTGAAAAGCTTAAAACTACTTTTACTAGCTAAATTTTAAGGTTGAAAAAGGATAAATGGCTGTTTTAACCTATTGATGCATTTGACATGAAGTTTTACCAAGACTTAAGACCTACAAGACAGGCCTAAGACTTTGTTTTTATACTATTTTAAGAACCAAAACAAGAGTAATGAAAGCAATTTGAACAACTAGAAACCAAATTATGCTAGATTACCCTAATGATCAGACTTATGTCCACAGATGCTAATTACTAAAGCTAAACTAATCAAAAGCTTATAAATTCTAACTTATAAACTTAAAATATGATTTATAAAATTAGTTCAAGGAGCCAAATGGTCCTAGGCAGTACTAACTTTAGTTAGTACTGCCTGAACCAAACACCCCTTTAACTTTTTCAAAATCATATTAAGCTTATAAAAATAAAATTTAAGACATAAAACCTTAATACCAGATAACAAACAGCTAAGAACAAACTTAATGAGCAGATTTATACTACAAAATAAGCAAAAGTTATAAGCTAACAGTAACTACTAATTTTTAGATTTTTTTTCACTGTTTTATAAAAGAAAGGTGCAAACTAAGATCTAAGCCAACAGATAAACATATTAAGCATAAAACATCTTTAATAAACAACAATAAGCTACTTTTAATAGAAATAAGAGAGTAATAAGCAGTTTTAAGCTAATACTAAATAGATAAGCTAGAAATTAAATGACAGAAAAGAAAATGAAAAAGGAAAATCAAATGGTACCTATACCTTAGCTAAACAGAGGTATTTTCTCACAATAGAGCTTAATCTACAAGCTTTGGCTTATAGATAACAAGCCAGTAAAGTCCAATAATCCCGTCTAAAATTGGCTTATCATCCCATATTAAGCAATCCATTATAAGCAAAGGTAAATGAGAATTTATCTAATCTGATTTGAAGTTGAGAAAACTAGCTTAAATGATCTTTATAAGAACTTATTTGAGCTTATTGAAGTATAAATGAGCTTATTCAAAACACATTTGTAATGAAGAAATTTAGCAAAATTCTCATAAAAGAAAAACACTGTTTTAAAGTAAATTGCAATTTTATTAATAAAGCAAAAGATTACATTGCTTTTTAAATGAAAATTACATTAAGAAAATACAAATAAGCTGAAATTAAGCTATTATTAAACTACCTACACTACTCCTACTCCTAGATATAATGCCCTCAACTGTGTGAAATTTCCTCTTATTTATAGCCGGATGAAGAGTCTTCTAGACCTTGATGTGTGCTAGTTGTGTGAGGAGAAACGTGAGCTTTAATCTTGTCCATCAATCATTAACTGCCTCAATCTGTAATCCATCTGAGCCCTTGGATCAAAAACCCCTTACACGGATTGCCAGCGTGTCATTCATTGGTGTCAGAGGGTGTCAGATTCGTTTCTAGAAGCAAAAGGCGCGTGTGTGTGGAAGATTGTTACCCTGGTCTCTTGTTACTCTGTGTAAAAGTAAAAAGGGAGGGAAAACTCGGGACTTGGAAGAGATGTACAGTAATTTAACCGGGTAAAAAGGGGGGTTTGACTTGGGTTTATAAAAGGGAAATTGGGCTCGTGGCTTATGGATTGGGCTTTGGTAAAAAGGGTTTTATAAAGTTAACGGGAGTTTAGTGTTAAAAAGGGTGTTGTTAGGTTTTGTTTGTATAGGATTTAACGACCGTTAGTCCTTTTATGAATTAGGGACTAACGGCGTTATTTCTTTGACGGTTTTGGTGTATTTGGGGTTTAAGGCTCTTGTCTTGGGTTTTCCTTGATAAATGCAAACTTTAGCCTTTGCTTTTCACGTTCTTTCTTTCTCGTGTCCGGTTTTGTCCGTTTTGTCTTTGATTTAGTCCATTTCTTTAATATCCGTACCTGCACATACACAAACACAAAAACAAGCATATATTTGCAATTTTTATTATGTTTTTGGTCTTTTGGGTTCGTTTTACAAGGTAAAAGGTATGTGTAAAATAGCACATACCATTGGTTGTTAATGTTGATGAACAAAGGTGCAATGTGAAAATGGTGGAAGAAAAGTAAAAGACACGACATTGTGATGACTCAACAACACTTGAAGATTGAACGTCTTCTTTGTGTTCTTCACTTGTTAGAAATTAGAAATGATTGGATGATTAGAGAACATGTGTGGGATGTTCTTGAGGATGAGACACATTGATTTATGAAATACACTTGACTTTTTAACAACATAGGCACACATGCTTATGAGTGTCGGGATATTAGGATGAGACGCATTTCATTACGACATTCATTTGACTTTTGACAACATAGGCACACATGCTTATGAGTGTCGGGATATTAGGATGAGACGCATTTCATTACGACATTCACTTGACTTTTGACAACATAGGCACACATGCTTATGAGTGTCAGGATATGAGGATGAGACGCATTTCATTATGAAATTCACTTGTGGGGAATGGTTACATGTTGAATCTTCTTGAGAAGATGACTAGGTGGATGACTCGAGATTGATAGTAGTAA
>BQNB010112964.1:0-22041 GCA_026074375.1 Tanacetum coccineum | reverse complement strand
AGAGTTGACTAAGATTGGAGTCGGTGTTGGTCTACAAGCCAAAGTTAATAACTCGCTAGTTGCGCTAACACCTGGGTCATTGTCTACGTGACGTTGACGGATCTATGAAGAAGATAGGATTAAATAAAGAACACAAACTATGATATTGTTATTTTTATAGTTAAGTACACAAAATAAGTCTAAGTTTACCTGCGACCTAAACTAGTCGGGGAATTATTCTTTCATGTCTTTATTAGGAAATTTACTGAAAAACGTTCATGGTATTAGAATAAGTCGTCGAAAAGATAAGTTAAGAAAAAGAAGTTTCAAAATAAAAATGCGTACTTCTTGAAACTGGGACCGGTACGTGTCGATTTCAGGACTGTTGTGAAGTAACATACCTATACTTTCTATTCCCCCCCCCCCCCCCCCAATTTATTCAACTCTTGGGGCATCAAACCGAATAACAGACCGTAAAACCATCGATTTACATATTGGATCGAACACCTGAAACTGACACGTTTGGGGGAGGGGGTCCACATATGGTCGGGTATTATTAAATTCGTGTAGTAACATCTAAAAAATAATGAGAACTGAAATTCAATGCTTCTTCTGCAACATAACCCTCCGCAATCGAACCTTCCGGCTTAGCTTTATTTCGTACATAACCTTTTAGCTTCTTTATGAATCTTTCAAAAAAACATCTACCGGGGGCGAATAGGCCCGCCTTCAAGAGCCTCTAGAGGTAAATGGATAACCAAGTGAATCATAATGTCAAAGAAAACAGGAGGATATATGAGCTCGAGATTGCACAGAATATCGACCACCTTGCTCTAAGCTTTCGACATGTCATCCTCTATCAAAGTTGCCGAGCAGATTTGCTTAAAGAATGAACATAACTCGATTATTGGTTTTGCAACCTCATCGGGCAAGTATTGCTGAAGTCCGTAAGGAAGTAAACGTTGCATCATTATATGACAGTCATAAGACTTCAGGCCCGTTATGTTGGTATCATTATCGGTTACTTTGTGCTTGAAGTTGGATCGGAACTCATCTGGTAGTTTAACTCCTTTGATGAACTGACAAAACTTCTTTCTCTTCTCTGGTGTGAAAGAATACGCAGCCTGAGGCTTCGAGCACTTCTCGTTTTTGGTTTGGCCAAGCCACAATCCACTTCGAATGCCCAACCTTTTCAAGTCTTGTCTTGCCTTGGCAGTGTTTTTAGATTTGTCATTCATTAACAAAGTGTTCAAGATGGCCTCCAACACATTTTTTTTATATGCATGATGTCTAAATTGTGTTCTAGTGTAAGAAAAGACCAATACTCAAGCTCATAAAAATAGATCGTTTAGTCCAGTTCAGCTCGACATGAACATTGCGTTTATCTTCACACTCTCTTAATTCGGATGTTTACCCTTCACACGCGTGGGCAATCTAGCAAGTTGAGCCTAGATTTGATCCCGGTCAAATTTTCTAGGAGGATATCCGTCTTCTATCTCACCATTAAATTCAAGTGACCTCCTCTATCTATGGGGCTTCTTTAAGAATTTTTTGTGGCCAACATAAGCTGTTTTGCCTAACACACACAGATGGAGTGTCTTTATTAAATGTAGGGCATGCCTTTTAACCTTGCCCACTCCACCCAGACAAACTACTTCGAGCAGGAAAATCATTGATGGTCCATAATACCATCGCTCTCATATTGAACTTCTGGCCTGTAACAACGTCTATAGTCTCGACACCTTCAATGCCCATAAAACCTTTAGGTCATCAATCAAAGGCCTCAAGTAAACATCAATGTCCTTGCCCAGGGATTTAGGGCCAGGAATTAACAATGTCAGCATAAAAGAACTCTCTTTTATACATAACCACGGAGGCAGATTGTATGTTGTCAATATTACCGGCCACATGCTGTAAGCCTGACTAAGGTTGCCGAACAGATTGAAACCATCAACAGCCAACCTTAATCGAACATTTCTTGGTTCTTTTGCAAAATTCGGATATTTGGGATTAAAGTTCTTCCATGCTCTACCATCAACTGGGTGTTGCATCTTACCGGGCTCCGTACACTTTTCGGTAGCATGCCAAGTCATTTCCTTTGCAGTGTGACTAGACTTGTACAAACGTTGTAATCTAGGAATGATCCGAAAGTAACGCAACACCTTCTTAGGATCTTTCTTCCCCGGTGTGTTATTGTCTTTCCATCTACTCGTTTTACACACCGGGCAGAAATGCACATCTTTGTTATTGTCGCCCCAAAATAAGAAGCAATCGTTTACACAAGTATGTATCGACTCGTACCCTAACCCGATCATTTTAAATGTCTTATTTATTGCATAGTATGACGGTGGGAGCTTGTATCCTTTTATGGCGGGAAATACATGTTGGAAAAACTCTAGCATTTCATTGAATATAGAATCAATCAATTTACCTTTAACCTTAAAATAGGTAAACTTTGCCATAAAGTCTAATCGAGTCACATAGTCACAACTGGGGTACAGCTCCTCGTTGGCACTGGCATATAACTCTTTAAACTCACTATGTTTAGCTTGAGTCGGTTCATTACTTGTCTCACCAATATCTCCTCGAGTTGGCTCATTTTGTTTATTATTCGGAGGAATATAGCTAAGATCATTAAGTAACGCTATCATGACACTCATCTGAGGTTGTCTTGTGTTATCTATTACAGGTGATGACGGAGGAAGATCCGGTTCACCGTGGTGAACCCATGTTTTATAACCTGGGTCCCACCCATATCTCGTAATATGTTTTGGAAGGTTTTTGATGGATACCCACAATACTGTTCGACAAGCCTTGCATGGACATTTTATATTCCCAGCACTATTCACTAACGGCTTGCAATCATTGACAAATTTCATAAGACCGGTATAAAATGCTTTTTCATGACGCTCTAAAAGTGTTCAACTCTTATCAATTACCATAACTGCGTTTTAACGATACAATTAGTTATTATACGCAACTTAATTAAACTCATTCAAACGAGAAATACGAGATGTTTTGTTCACCTAGTGCAACTATGGAAGGAAATCCTAACCCACTCTTTGAATGATTCGTCTCATATATGAATGCATATAACCGATTTACTATTTGAGAAAATTTCCGCAGCATTTCCCCTCAACTCCCCAAATATGTGTTTAAAGACATATTCGTAGGAGTAAACCAATTATACGCATTCATTTCCTAAATGAGACAAAACATTCAAAAAGCAGTCCCAAGCAGGAGACTTTCCGAAATTAATTTCTAATAAATTAATTTCGGACGGGTTTTCTATAGGATGATTAAATTCAGACTGGAATTTTCCAAATTTAAACACTAAAATCCTAAAACATTCCTAAACGGTTCAATAAAACAAATACCAAACGCATATCCATTTATATCATATAAAAAACATACATTTAAATCAAATATAAAACACAACTTATTTCGGCTCTTTCAACTTATTTAAACTTATTTCAGCATATATGAGCTTATTGTATTAATAACCACCCCTGAGACATGTCAAACTATAAATGAGCACATTTCAAGGTAATAACACAAAGTAACCAAACGGTTTATATCAACAAAGTTTTATCATTAACAACTTATTATAATTATCAAACTTTCATTAACCAAACGACTTATATCTAATATTTCACTTTTAACAACAATAATAACCACTATATCCGTATAAAAACGAAACATACATAATTTTAATGCAATTCACCTAATAATAACTATAAACTAACAAAATTTAAACAATAAACATTCCCCAGCGACATGTCCCCCGGGATACCAAAAGGAGAAAAAAATTATAACATACCTTCGGTTCGTCGTCGGCTCGGTTGTGGACTCGGCTCGGTTGTGGACTCGGCTTGGCTGTGGACTCAGACCAGCTACACTCTTAACTGCAAAAAAATTAACATAATTAAACATCAATTCGTGTGCTCAAAATTACAATCAAACCTTGATTATCATAATTAAACAATTTGCAATTAAAACTTGATTATCACCACCAATCACTTCAATTCGTTGCAAAAATTAAACACCACTTCCTATTAGAATTATCATTTTGAGGGTAAAGGAAAGAATTATGTTTATAGGATGAAGGGGGTTCGTGTGCTCGTGTGCGAGTGTGAGTGGCAGTAGGTTATGTGGTGGTGGGTTCAGTGCTGACTGGTGGTGGTGGTGATGGGGAGTGTCGGTGGTGGTGGTGGTGGGCGTTCTTGGAGAATCAACAGTTGCCGGCGAGTTTTTGTGGTGTGATAATTTTTTTGGGTCTAAGAGTCTGTGTTACCAGATCTGTTTTGATATCTTCTTTAATCCCGGGCGACATGTCGCCCGGGATAGTTTGACTGTTTGTCGTTTAGTCGAAATGGTGCGATACTGAAAATTTTCGTGCATTAATAATTTTGTCGTTTAACTAACCGGGAAACGTTTAAAAAATTAATTCAGCTATTATTTCCTTATTATAAAATATATATTATAATTATATATTTTATAAATAATAATTTATAAAGATACTTATAAAATATATAATTATTATTAAAAAAACATATAAATTATAAAATTATAAAAATACTAAAAAAAACATTTCGGTTTCTCGGTTCGTTCCGGTCGAGTCGAAATGTTATTCCCGGTTTGGTTTCTCGGTTCGGACCTTATATATTTTATAAATAATAATTTATAAAGATACTTATAAAATATATAATTATTATTAAAAAAATTATAAAATATAAAATTATAAAATTATAAAAATACTAAAAAAGCATTTCGGTTTCTCGGTTCGTTCCGGTCGAGTCATATCAAAGGTAGCAAAACTACTTAGAAATCACCCATAAGTAGCTAGAACATGATAAGTACTACTTAATTAATTACATAATTGACTAGTTAACATAGATAACACATACAAAATCAGTCGTAATCTCTGATGAATTATTTCCTTCTTGATCTTCCTCTTCGCGATGATTCTCTGCTATCGTTGTACATTAGATGTTTAACGGATGAGTCGATATGTTATCGTTGTACATTAGATGTTCAACGGATGAGTCGATATGTTATTTCATTATAACGATGATAGTCATATCAAAGGTAGCAAAACTACTTAGAAATCACCCATAAGTAGCTAGAACATGATAAGTACTACTTAATTAATTACATAATTGACTAGTTAACATTAGATGTCCAACGGATGAGTCGATATGTTATCGTTGTACATTAGATGTCCAACGGATGAGTCGATATGTTATCGTTGTACATTAGATGTCCAACGGATGAGTCGATATGTTATCGTTGTACATTAGATGTTCAACGGATGAGTCGATATGTTATCGTTGTACATTAGATGTTCAACGGATGAGTCGATATGTTATCGTTGTACATTAGATGTCCAACGGATGAGTCGATATGTTATCGTTGTACATTAGATGTCGAGATGTTATTTCATTATAACGATGATAGTCATATCAAAGGTAGCAAAACTACTTAGAAATCACCCATAAGTAGCTAGAACATGATAAGTACTACTTAATTAATTGCATAATTGACTAGTTAACATTAGATGTCTAACGGATGAGTCGATATGTTATCGTTGTACATTAGATGTCCAACGGATGAGTCGATATGTTATCCTTGTACATTAGATGTTCAACGGATGAGTCGATATGTTATCGTTGTACATTAGATGTTCAACGGATGAGTCGATATGTTATTGTTGTACATTAGATGTTCAACGGATGAGTCGATATGTTATCGTTGTACATTAGATGTCGGGAACTTCATGAATGTAAGTTCTCAAACTACAACAACTTGCTGATAAGATAACGGGAACTCGAGCAAAGGTGGATAATGTATATGCATTCCAGGAACAACACACATTAATTCAGCCAGCACTATTTCACGAAGTTTACAATTAACATGGGGAAAACTTGAGTTGGAGTAAGTTTGACATTTGAATGTAAGTCGTATGCTTTAAGCGTACGGTTGTAAGTCTCGTAGATTATCGTTCTAATATGTTTAAGGTGTCTATTGTCAGTCCGCTTGTGTTGACTACAAGTTGGATCTATAATAATAAACTGATTTGACATATTGTTTTTTTTTTGTGTTACTTGACGAATGTGCATCTTGAAAAAGTATACGGTATATAGTTATTATTTAAAACCACACAACGAACCGAGAAAACGGAGTGTTTTTTTATATAGTTTTTATATAGTTATATGTTAAACGCATATTTTAAAACCACACAAGAAACCGAAATGTTTTTTTTAGTATTTATATATTTTAAATAATAATTATATATTTTTAATAAAATACATAATCCCGGGCAACATGTCGCCCGGGAAACGTGAGCGGGAAAAATTGCCGCCAGGAGTTTCGTTAAATATTTTTTGTTAAATTTTAATAAAATGTTTCCCGGGCGATATTTTATAAGTATCTTTATAAATTATTATTTATAAAATATATAATTATAAAATATATTTTATAAATAATAATGATTTAAAAGCAGAATTAAATTTTTTAATAAAATACATAATCCCGGGCGACATGTCGCCCGGGAAACGTGAGCGGGAAAAATTGCCGCCAGGAGTTTCGTTAAATATTTTTTTGTTAATTAACACTAATCACCACGCTTAATCATTCACGTGATTTTTTTTAAAAAAAAAGAAGGTTTCCCGGGAGACATGTCGCCCGGGAAAGTGAGCTAGAAAAAATGCCGCCAAGATTTTCGTTGAGTTTTTTTGTCAAATTTTAACCAAGTTATCCCGGGCGACATGTCGCCCGGGAAACTCTCTTCAAACTTTGACTAAAAAGTCTATAAGAATTGGTGCCACGTCGGACGGACTTTTGTCGTTTAGTGATGTTTCCCGGGCGACAAATGTCGCCCGGGAAAAGTCCGTCACATGTTCTACTTTTTCTTGTAGTGGTAGTTGTTTACCATTTGATGTAGTCACTTACAGTTAACAAACCCATGGGTAGGCACTATTTCCGGCAATTGAACGATTAAGGAAATGATCGAGCATTTGTTTTGTAGCTTGCTCACATTGAAGTGGAGCTGCCCACTTAGGCTTTTTCTCTTTGTTGGGTGCCCACAAAATTGTCTTTCATGGGTAAGTATGCTATCCTTCTAACCCCAAATGTTATGTTTAGCAAGATTTGAGTCGGTTTGGATTAATTTTAGAGATCCGATTGCTGAAACCGAAGAAATGTATCGGTTTTCATAAGGAAGTAAAAGGTCAAATAGTTGGACAAAGTGAACTGATCGTTAATTTGTTAAAAGAATAAGTGTTGTTTTAAACTTTAAATGGTGAACGCTTTGTACTTTATTGAAAAAGTTGGACAAAAAGTATTCGTAAGTCAAGCCGAACTAGACTTGATCAGTATAAATGCAACCAGTATTTTAGAAATTCCATTAGGATTTAGGATATGGTACCATATAAAAACTAAATGTATGAACTGAACTAAAAGCCTAAACTCCTACATGGAAAACTTTCAAAAGAATAGGGCAAACATAATCCATAATGAGTTAATTTGTTATCAAAACTAATTGTATGAATAAGTGAACTTTTTTTGAACGAACTTTTTAAAAAAAAAACTAGCAATGGAGCTAAAGACATTTACAAAGAAAGAAGATAGTGGTTCTTTAACAATACTCCCAAGAAAAAACACTATTACATCGACTAGAACACCATAAAAGGACCAAGGAAACAATGTCAGCAAAAATCGTCGAAGCGATTGTAGGAGGCGAAGCGGCAAAGACCAACTAGTTCGAAGCTCCAATCCGCCACCAATCAACATAAAAATAACACCTCTAAAATAGACTTGTACGGACGAAAGTCAAAGATAAGAAACCAAGCATCCCCAATCCGAGAAAGAACAAAGCTCGCTCCTGCAATCCAAAATCCCCAACCAACGACAAATGTTACGAAGAACAACCCGAGCAACGTCACATTCGAAAAAACAATGCGAACATCCTCCAGAGCAGCATGACAAAAGACACTGATGGGAAATCCAGACAATACACCTCTAACGGCTGAAGAATGACTCTAGTACGTTAACCTAGCACGACAGAGCACGCCAAGAAAAAACATTAAAACTTTAATGGGAATGAATTTTACCCATCTCGTTGCAACATCCGACGAAGGAAGAAACAAGTCATCAATAAAGTTTATGATGACTTTAACCTTGAACTCTCCATCTCCAGACAAATCACAAGTCCACCTAAAGTGAACTAAAAGTCTGAATTTTTTTCAGCTACCAGCACGATCACCTCCTCCTCCGCCACCACCAGGGTTACCTCATCCTCCGCCATTACCGCCTCCGGTATCATCATCATACCTACCTCCTCCATTCCCAAAGCCGAGACGACCAACACCGCCTATAGGAACATCAAAATTTTGGGTACCTTTCTGCATACTTCGAAAATTAATAAATATATTCAGAATATATAAAAATAAAAAATTCACTGAAAATATTTTAATATAGTAATAATTATTATACCTGCCATAAATAAACATTCAATGAATCTTCTACATATCTATTATACAATTCCAATTTTTTTGGTTTCACACTTTGTGTATTTTTCCGAATCGGGTTGGGCTCCAAGAGGCTCATTCTGGCCGACTTTCTCCTTTCGAGCACAAATGGAAATCTCTTACCACATCTACGGCAAGACCTTCATAAAAGGATATTTACCAAACAACTGAACATTCCTCCTCGTGGTCATTATCTCGTTCAATTTATCAACATACTAGACAAACCTACACGGCTCTGAAAACATAAGGGCAAAACCCCCACAATTCCATGCCCAAGGATCATCGCAATAAAGTATTACCCTAAGTATAGGGTCATTCAAAACATCATAACCTACCCACGCCCTACACAAATTCCCTTGGGTACCCCGAAACAACTCATCGTATTGCTCGCCAAAGCCAGTTGGCTACGAAGGCGTGAAAAACCTATTCTTTTGATCAGGTAGCCCGAGCTCATATACTTTTCCGTGAAAGTCTTCCAGGCAGACTACATATAGATCTATTTTTCTAATAAATATGGCAAACTGTCGACCTGCTTTAAAATCATTTACAGTAGGATAGAGAAACAGGCGCACATACCCGTGCTTCCTTGTAACTTGAAGTTCATCGATAAGAATACAAATAAACTCTAGAAATGACAAACCGCCATATTGATCCCACGACATTTTGAAATAAATATATGTAATTAAAGGCGAGTCTTTTGTTGCATCAATTTTGAGCTTAGCTTCATAGTTGTAGGAGCTTCTCGAAGTGTAGTTGAAGAGCTTATGACGAGCATCTTTATATGACGAAAACATATTTAGATTTTAGGAATGATGATGGGAAATGGAGGCGAATTAGTCACTACAAGAAAAACGGGATTTAGTGAGAAAACAAATGTGTTCACAATTTACGAATCTAGGCTGAGGCTATTGATGATTTGAACATATTTATTTAGTGAGCATGGGATTAGCATGTGTTTATACGTCTAAATATCATTACGCACACAAAAAAGACATCGAGACAATGTAATTGGATAGTATAAAATACAATCAAAAGAGGAGTTGTAGTAAAGGTAAGTTAGCAGGCAATAAATTCAAATTTTTGGCTGAAATTTTGAATGATATTATCATACCAAAGAACTATTGTCCGCGAACTGAATAAAGAAAATCATATACATAAGCATTGTCCGTTGTTGAATAGATATCATGGTGTCATTTAGCTAAATTATAAGCTTAACAATAGTGGTCGATATCAGGCTTCGTCAAAGTTAGCAAAGTAATGACGTAATGTTTGATAAAAAACTAAGGACGGAATACATTGGGCTTAGGCGAGATTTTGTACGACTGATTTTAGTCAATGAATACAATCGATAACTTCTTATAAAAACATATTATAGACTGTCTTTTTTTTTAGAAATCTTGAATTTTTCCACAACTTACAACTCTTTCGAAGACTTTAAACATTTATAGAGAATGATGCAAAGACCGTCCACATGGGTTTACCATTTTGCAGTTTGTTACTGCGTGCTATCGAACTTTAAAAAATTGTCCGTGTGGAAACCTTAGAATCCGTATTAGTCCTTTATTGAAAACTGAAAATATGATTATACCCCTGGTAATATTCTCGTTTCAAAAAGAGAGCAAAGGATATTGGTCATTTTCCATGCGCAAAAGACTAAAACGATTCCCAGTTTTCCGAAAGACGTGCAATTTCCTAATTGGGATCATCACATGTTGAGGGGGCTTTTCCTCGGGTTTTGTACTACATAAACTCGTTGATATAGGAGTTTTTTTTAAGAAAATTTGTTGTATATTTTATAATAATAACAATAAATATAATTATAATAATAATAAATTTGAGAGCAGGGGTGGCATTTAATGCGTGGGTGACCCGGTTGCATTTAATGCACCGGGTCGAGCCGACCCTGTTATTTTTTTTTATTTTTTTATTTACGAAATACCTCTCGCACTATGCGTTAAATTACGAAAACTACCTTCATTTAAAAAAAAACCCGCGTTTTGCGGCAGATCGCGGGTTACAAACATCCTTGTAATAATAAATAGAGAAACACTGACAGTTTAGTAGAAATCATACAATTTTAAAACATCATTTTGGCCAGTTGAATGACCAAAATAAGTTGGCTAATATGTGTTCAAACAATCACAAAAATGTAGTAATTTTTTTTATATAGTTCTAATATATATGATAACAAATAGTCCGTACTAAAGGTTAATGACGGTGGCATTTTTTTGTTAGGCTTCTATGTTATGAAAGTTATCCACATCACCACTTCAATAACATGGCTAATGACATTGAAAAATCGAAACTACAAGTAATATAATTAGTGAAAACAATATGTATGTATTAACTATTAACTTTGTTGGAATTATAAGCTGCATTTGCAGTCTCATGTTATATATTAAGTGTAGGGGTCATTCTTGCACTCATTTCTAACAGTTTGGTATTTTGTGTATGTATAATTGTTTTTATCAGGTATCTTATTCTCGAGGGACTGAAGTGTAATTGCTAGCTCTATATAAGCTGACTTATCAAAACCTTAGAGTTTTTCATGTTAGTGAATATTCTATTTTAGTATTGGATATTTCTCTATACATGTGGCGTAACCTGTTTAATGCATTAGTATATTTGTATATTATATATTGTTGATTGTTGATTTATATCGGTAATATTATGAGTATTTAAATAATATTTAGTTACCATAATAAAACTCCGTAGGATATTGTATCTTGATGGAAGATCCAATTTCTTTAAGAGATAATGTCTAGGTAATAAATTATGGTAATAATTTCATAATCATAACCTATTTAAAATTTGATTCCTGCCTGACCTTTCTTATAAATAGAGGATTATTTACCTCATAAAAAACACACACAAACATTACGATTCATCACTAAGAATAAAGGATTAAGTAGAAGATCTTTATCCTACCGGTGTTCTTCGTTCATGATGGTATCAACTCTCGTATCGAGTAAGTTTTAATGTTATGCTTAATGTTATTTGATCGTTCATATTATGATTATATGTTTCCTGGGATATTAATCAATATGATATGTTTCTTAAGATAATTAATCAACATATGGCATCAAAGCATGGTTTATAAATCATAATATGTAACGATGTAACGATCTCAATATTAATGATTTATGATATTGTGGTCGTCATTCATATACTCTCAGTATGAGAAATCAAATATCATCGCTTGTATTCTTTTCATAGATCTTGACTAAAAGGAGTTAATGTTATTTTTTTAACTATGGATAATAATTCATGGAAAAAAATAAATATTAAATAAACCTGTAAAGTTCACGTGCATATTTTCTTGAGTTTTAACGTGATAGCCCAAACTGGTAGGTATATCGTATATCACTCTTTTGCGATAAAATTTTACCATGTTTTTTGTTTCTTTTTCTCTTTCATAAATTTATTGTTTTTTGCGTCATTAAATCAATTGATGCATATACGTGTAAGTTCATGATTGATTTTACATATATAGGTAATTACCTTATGTTTTATTGACATGTAATTATTGTTTTATTCTAATACCATCATAAATATATTATTGTTTTGTGATCTGAAGTTTGTCACAATTAAGTGATAAGATTTACTTTGTGGCAAACAAAATATTTGCTACCCTTGTCACTTAATGAATCACCTAAAGTTAAAAAAGATAAGAAAATATTTTTACTCATTATGGTAAGAGTATATTTTGTGACTAAGGTTAGTTATGTATATATTCCATGAATTTTGTTTCAGTATCCGAATTAATTTTTGATGGTCATCTCGACACAATTGCATATAATATTAATTGGAATTATATAGTGTTATTAACTATGTAATCTAAGCATTTTAAATTCTCAAAATATCAAAAGTTTATTCTACACTGAACATTACAAATGCACGTAACTACGCTTGGCAACAATAATGATTCTAAATTATGGGTGTGATGGTTATTTTACGTCACCTCACCTTGAATGCTTATCTTTAATTGTGTTTTGTTCAAAAGAAAGTATATTATAAACTCTATTTTGTCATAGCTTTCTAGGCAAATTATTCGAGTGTTTACTTTCATTATGTTTGACTCAATTGTAAGAGAACTATAAAGTCACTCTGCTTTGGTTATAAACATTAAGAGAGTGTTTTCTTACAAAATGATTCTTATTAAATAGGGCATTATTTGACATGTTTGTAATTTTATGTTTAACACCTCTCATGACTACTTAATTGTCAAAACTAGTTGTCATGCCTAACAGAAGACTACCGGTAAAAACATTTAAGTGAATGAACGGTTATACTTATGACTACTTAATTGTCGAAGTTAGTGTTGGCCCAACGAAAAGCACTTAATCAAAACAATTATGTGAATTAAAGTCATATTAAGTTACGTGTTGGTGTGTTCGAGATTGTGGATTAGCCCAATGGATAATCATAATTTTGACCGCCAAATAGTATTTAGAAAAATAAATAATTAGTTAGCAAATATTTCTACCCAAAAGTGATGTATTTTGTTGATTGGTTATGCATAATTAAATGTAGAAGTTATTAATGGGTTGTTAATAGAACCAACAAGAAGTTAACAATTACATCAAACATCTTATGTGAATCTAATTTTGCCAATGTGATTAGATTCCAATAAATAACATTTTCCCTATGGTTAGTTACACTTTTATGTTAACAATTTGATATAGTTCTCATTTTTAACAGTCTCTTGTAGATAAGTACAAGTCATTTGCTTAAAGAATTTCAACACGCATTATAATACGATCATCTCATGCTTGCTACAGTTGATAAAATGACAAATCAATGGGGATTAATAAGGATTACCAAAAAATAGGATTGCATGTTTATATGATAAAAGTTTGATTTTATAAACTCAATAATGACACGTGAATGTACACTTTTAAATATCTTCTCATCATTTGGGTCTACAATTTTATAGTGTTTGTAAGCATTTAATGTGATTTCCAAGTTAAAAGGATATTGTGTTAAAAAAAGTTAAAAAGATACATTAATCTCTTATGTAATTCATTGTGACATTTTTCCTTATTAAGTTTGTTGATGTTTTTACACCAACTTTACTAATAAGTAAAAGGAAAAGTATGAAATAAACAATTTTGATTACCACTGTCCATAAAGATGAGATCTATAATCTTTATAGCTTGCATTATGACCACCAACTTATTTAATTGTTTAATAAAGAGAAAACTTTAGTAAGATAATCAAAGTTTCTATATATGTGTAGACTAATCAAGTAATTTATGTTCAAAAGTCGTTTGAAGAGATTTTTCACAAATGATAAAAGCATGTGTTAAGTGAATATCAAGGATTCTAATGACCTGTTGTTTAGAAGGTTATGAATCACGAGTAAGAATGAGGGTTTTGTTGAAACCAAAATAATTTTAATGTAAATTGAGAATTTGGTTTCTTAATTTTATTCAATAACCTTATTGTTATGATAAATTTAACACTTAATTTATTAGTTCAAATTCAAGTGTTTTAAATTTAAAATTATTCATTCTCATATTATTCGTTTGTGGTTCATTAGTTTAAAACCTTCATAAATTTACATTGCAATTATTGTTCTATTTATTATTAATGAATATGCTAAAAATGTAACATAGAGAAACTAGAGAAAAAATATTACCCTATACTTTTAAAATTAGTGAAATTCTTTGAGAAGTTTGTTCTTTTTTTTATTTTAATTATTTAAACAAGTAAAAAACTCTCTTATAAAGATGTGTACATTTTCATGAATGACAATGAAAATAATAACTTTTTTTTCTTCATTTTGTTTTGTTTAGTTAATATTGATGATTATAAATTGTACTTGATGAGAATCTCTTATGTATTAAGATCGAGTTTTATAAAAGGTAAATAAATCATTGAGATAAAGATATTAGGTCAATTAGGGGGTGAAAGTGTATTATAATAAGCACGTTATATTAAATGCCCAATCCATATGTCTTATGTTGGGGGTATGATGTTGTAAAAGCACCTAAATAAGCCTTAACCAACTCAATTAAGTTGGATTCTATATAGGCGATTGTACCTTTATGGATATGGTGCAATGTTTGGATTGTGATTTAGTATCAAGGAGTCAATTGCATATATATTTTTTTAACCTTAGAATTCCCTGCACCGTATACTTTTCTTTTACGAGTTGGGGTTCATTAGTCTCACCATGTCTAGGGGTTCTTCGGGCACAATTTGAAATTCGTACCCATTCGTGTGGTAACATTGATGTATAACGATAGTTCTATAGCATAGGAATATTCCACTCTCGCTCCGTTAAACTGCTAATTACCTTCTCAAACGAAACAAACCTCGCGGATTCTGAAAAAGTTAATGCAAAGATGCCGATACCCCAAGATCAGTTTAGAGGGTTCCTTTCAACAATTATACTCAATATAGCCTCATTTAATTGATGAAACCCAACCCATATCCCTTTCAAGTCTCCATCGCTACCCGAAAAAAGATGACGGTATTGCTGGCCAAAACCTCATATATCGTACCTTGACAGTCTTGCAGGCCAACAACATATATGTCTCTTTTTCTTATGAAAATAAAAAAGACTTACTATTATTCGCTAAAAAATCATCCTCATTTGGGTACAACCACACATAGCCGTGCCTCCTTCCGCGTCTTATCTCATCGATTAAAAGATGAATAAATTCTCTAAACGTCTATTCCCCATTCAACTTGTAATTACTGGAGGGGTGGATCATTGATATGTATTATAACCTTAGTGGGGAACAGACGTTTAGAGAATTTATTCATCTTTTAATCGATGAGATAAGAAGCGAAAGGAGGCACGACTATGTGTGGCTGTGGTTGTACCCAAAAGAGGATGATTTTTAGCCAATAATAGTAAGTTTTTTGCTATTTTTATAAGAAAAAAAAAGGCATCTATGTTACAAGATTGTGAAGGCACGATATATGAGGTAGGGCAATCGAATGAACCTGGAAGGTATTTCTCCAACTCTTTAGTAACGGGTGTTTTGGCCAGTAATACCCTCATCTTTTTTCCGATAGCGATGGAGACTTGAATGGGATATCGGTTGGGTTTCATCAATTAAATGAGGCTATAGAGTATAATTGTTGAAAGGAACCCTCTTAACTAGGCTTGGGGTATCGGCATCTTTGCATTAACTTTTTCAGAATCCGCAAGGTTTGTTTCGTTTGAGAAGGTAATTAGCAGTTTAGTGGAGAGGGAGAATGGAATATTCCTATGCTATATAACTATCGTTATATGTCGAAGTTACCGCACGAATGGGTACGGATTTCAAATTGCGCTCGAAGAACCCCTAGACAGGGTGAGACTAATGAACCTCAACCCGTAAAAGAAAAGTATACGACGTGGGGAATTCTAAGGTTGAAAAAAAATTGTAAAATATGCAATCGACTCCTTGCATACTCTATCATGGGATTATGGTCCCAACGACGATTAATACCAACATGCGAGTTATGCAGAGGCCGGTATTAGATTGATGGCGGAGGTATGAGAAATCCTAATTACAAATAACGCTAAACAACTACAAACAAAGTATACTTTATGTTGAGAAAACATATAAACATGAAAATACTAGGAGTATTTACTAACAAAACGAGTACTAACCTTGTGTAATCATTATGAAGGCAGTGTTAAACATTGTGATTTAGACGAAACGACAGACTTAAAACTATGTAGACTAAAGGAACCTTACTAAGAGTGAAGAACAAAAAAAAATATTTCTATGGTGTGATTACTGATGTTTAAACATTATGATGGTGTTTGTGATTGAAAAAACATAACTGAAATGTTTGTGTTTTTTTAGATGGGAGATTGAGAATAAAAGATGAGGCGGGTTAGGTTTAGTATTTATAAGGGGGGAGTCGTGTGTTGTGATTGGTGGAGAGGGTAGCACACAGATTGTCAGCGTGGCTCATTTGTTGTGTTGTGATTAGTGGAGATGGTGCCATACGGATTGCGAGCTTGGCTGCTCAAATATTTTGCTCTTGTATGTGTGTGCTAGGAATATACTTTTGTATTACGAAAGTACAAAGAAATAAATGTGCATTACATACAAAATCGTAATAGTCACATGGATTGGAAGTAAAGGGCAATTCGGGTCGGGTCAAATCTAAAAATTTCATACCTGAATCCAACCCTATATGAATTCGGTTACAAAATCATAATAGTCACATGGATTGGAAGTAAAAGGCAATTGGTTGGTCACTTCGAATCGGTTTCATTCGGATTTGGGTCAACGTAAAATGTAATAAAATTGTTTACTTTTACTTGCTTAAATAAAAAATCTATAGAATTTATATTAGAAAAATTAACAAATAAAAACTGCTTTGGGGTTAATCGGGTCAACCGAACTCCTGCGTATCTTATTAACCGGATTGGAAAAAAAAATACTCACAACTCCTGCGTATCTCTGTCAATGATGATTCGATTCTCTAAAATATATTCTTAAATCAAAAGTACCTGGAAAAAAACATTATCAGCAATGTACTACAGTTGAAAACAACTATAAGATGCATTCACCGGGTATTGAAAGCTTTACCCAAAAAGAATTTTTTTTTATAAAGATGTAACAAAATGCTAATATTTAGATTCTACTTGTTGCAACATGGATTATAGTGGGATCGTCAAGGTACCAAGGTTTACCTTTCCATTTTCCTTCACAACAAGATATCCACCGGACAATATTTAGAATCCAAAATCACCAAGCGGCTCCTTTGACCTCAACAATAAAATATATCTCTGAACGAACAATTTGTAAATCGAAATGGGTTCAATTTGAGTTACCACTCACATCAACCTGGTAACGGGTTAAGTTCTTCATAAAACATAAAATTTTTGCGTCTTTCTCAAGATTATTTTCATCATGTTGTAAGCTTCATTGATTAGTTTCAGAAACTTTTTCTGCAAAAAACTATCAAACCCCTGTGGCCCAAACATTTCACGCAATCTGAACATAAAGAAACTATAGAAAACATTAGACCTCTTGAAACAATTGATCGCTACTAGTTTGTTTTATCATATAAATGTGAACAAATATGAGTAATCACATACAAAACGAGTGTCTAACCTTGTGTAATCATTATGAAAGTCGTCTAGCCCACCAACAACACCGTTGTCAAGACACAAAGAGGAACATGTTGATGGCAAATTTTGGTTGTATGGTACATAAGGTGAGTTTTTGTGGTTAGATCTCCACAAAATCTTTATGAAAATAACCTTGTATGTGTAAATATGCTGAGTGTGTGTGTTTTGTGTGTTTTAACCGTGTGTCATGCATAGGGATAAAAGAGAGCATGGAATAAGAAAAATGGAGGGATATAAGAAAAATGGAGGGAAAATGAAAGAACAATGGAGGGTAAAATGTAGTGTACATGATGGTTGTAGCTTATGTACATGATGTTTTGGTTCCGTAGAAACATATGCAAAAAAAAATGATGTATACGAGTATAAGGCATTATCTAGTTTGCTCATTTTCATGAAACCAAAGAAATAATTATCAAGGCGTCAACAGAGAAAAATAAGAAGGCTTATATAATACTCACTCCGTTCCAAAATTATTGTCCTCTTACAAAAAATACATAATTAAAAAAAATGCATTTATTAGTGTTTTTTCTTTTTTACTTTTATGACAGATAACAGTTTTACCCTTAACTAATTAATTAAACTCTTTATTAAAGTTTGTAATAATAATTTCAAACAAGGGTAATATAGTATACTTGATCACACTTCCCTATCTATTTTTAGTAGTGAACAATTAAATTGAAATATTCTAAAAAGAAACAAGGACAATAAAAATGGGACGGAGGGAGTAACCTTTAAAAGGTAAAGTTTTATATCTAGTTGATTTTGCGGATAAAATCATTTTAAAGAGGATATGTTATAATCAAGGACCGAGCCACGGGGTCTTCGATAGTGTTAATTTTTGAAAAAACTTCAAATTTTCCCAAATACATCTTTAAGTGCACCTGGTCCATCGAAATGTGTTTTTAGTCTTAATGAAGTCTTCATTGTTGGACAATTACGACAACAAATTTGAAGTTCGATCGCCAAACGCTAGATCGCGAGTTGTATCGAGCACAAATATCAAACACGAGAGACTACAAAGAACCGACAAGAATATGCACACGTTATACCGTCGTATCAAACCTTTATTAAAATCTTACTAAAGCTTTTACAATGAAGAAGAGGAATTAAATAGTAGCATCCCCCCCTCATCTCTGTTTATAGAGATGAGAGGATAGAAATCTATCCTAGGTTGAATAGGAATCATCTTGCCTTGCAAGACAAGCTAAATACTTTCAAGTTCTAGTCTAATCCTAATCTATATTACAACGTACATTTAAGTCCCTAAACTATATTAAGTTTGCTCCTAATATCCTACATTCGTTTTAATTTTGTGCACTTATTCATATTTGGTCATGGCTCTGTCCCTTGTTATAATGACCTCTAAATTGGATGACATAATAAGAAATATTAATGATGTTATAGGATAAATATTATGTAAAGTAATTTTGATAATATTTATTTGCATGCTAACAAACGTTAACACAAAATCTTTTATTTAGTAAAGGAAAACGCAAAGCGGGGATTTTCGTATTTAAAAAAAAGATTGTTTCCTTATTAAGAAACATTCTCTTGATTATTATTATTATTATTTAAATGTATTTAGTTAAAAACCTCAAATGTTTCTTTATTTAACCAAAATTTATAAAAATTCGTTTGTATATATATTTTAAAATAAATTATGTACAAAAGTACATGTGTTAAAAACATAATAAAAAAATCTTTATAGAAAGTGGAGTTAATCTTCAAAAACATTAGGGACTAAAAGGAAAATTTGAACAAATAAAACCCCACCCTTTGAAATCAAACATCCAAATCCCTACATCATCTCTGATATTGTAACCCTAATCGACTCAATCGAATCGGATTTTAAAGTTATGAAATTAATGTATTTCCTCATCAATTCAAAGGTTACTTTTTGTTTGATTTCTTTTTAGTTTTGTATATATATATATATATATATATATATATATATGTATGTATATATATATATGTATCTTATGTGGGATCGTGTCACTTTGCTTTCACTATGACCACTGGTTTTGTGGCATCCCAACACAATTAGATCCATCTTCCTTTTCACATATATGTATTTTTTTTCCTTCATCTTTTGACATGATTGGTATATGTTAATATAAATTTAATTCTCATATACTTTACTTGCTTTATGAATTGAATATAGTTGCCTTTTGCTACTATTAATCCTAAATTACTTAGGTTTTTCTTTGGAATGTACAATATAATTTCGATGAAAGACATGACTTAGTGAGATTTGTAACAATGAAGATTGTGTTTCTCTTTCGAGTTTTGTTGATGATATCAAATGTTACAAGTATTTAGTATAACTTTGTCTTATCATTTTTATGCACACAATACAAACACATATTAACAAGGTAAATGAAAATTTAAGACATGTAAAAGTAAATGATTTGGTAATCGTGTGACAATTATTAAATTTATAGATGATATACAAAGATTGCGAGAATGGCGGAAAATGGTGAGGCTTTGCAAGAAGCATTTGGCGGAGATTCGACCATAAGGAAAAAATTGATAAAATGCTAATAAGGAGGTATGGGCTTTTAGAGTAAAATGGCATATATGAAACTAGTCGGAATGGCTATTTAGAGCATACGGAATGGATACAAATTCCGGGAAGAAAATTGTACAATTGTGCTCCACGCGCGGCAAGGAAAGGGGACACCATTCCCCCTATTATAGACAACTCCAAATGCTCTAGTATTGTCTTATAGATGGTTTGTTAACATGTCTTGAGATGTAATATATCAACTCTTAATGTGAATACATGTGTGGATGTATCTATCCAATGTAACCTCATATTACAACATTATGCAATCTTCGGATTCAACATAGCCAGACAAATTTGGACGAACACGTAGCCATTACCTCTTATTAGTTTAGTGATCAGTGCTAAAAATTGATTTTTGTTGAACGTGGTCTTACTTAATGTACATGGTCTAAACTCTGAAAATTACAGTACTACCTACAATTGCATATCGAACTATACATTATAATCACACATGTGCATTTACTGTTTAGTCCATCTCTTAGCAAATGTAAAAGAGGTCATTTAAGTTGGTCTTGTCAGAGTATATTCCAGCTATGGTTTGCAATAAGGTGTTGTCATTTTCTAGCTATTTATTAAGGAGTACTCTTTCCTTGCACCATCTTTGCGTGTGCTTTTGATTGTTACAAGTAGAATTGAAAAATTGGATAGGTGATGAAAATTAAATAAACTCTATACTTTTAGGTATACATTAAATGTTTATGAGTTTATATAGCATTATTACGGTAGATAAGTTGGTTGATAACTTCACATAATGTTTATTACTTCTCCGTCACATATTAAGTGTCTAGTTTGACATTTTTAAGTCTTTTTCATAAACCGTAAATATTTATGTTAGTGTTATAAAATACTTAATGAAAATTATACTAATGAGAAATATATTCAAAACTCTATCAATTCATAAATTTTGCATCAAGTCAAATTGGGCAGTTAATGTGGGACGGGGGTAGTATAAAAATTGTTTTTAACTTTTTGACCGATTAACTTACATGGTGTGATCTATTGTCACAAAGACTCAAACCACATAAAGTTCTCTAGTTTCATTGGAAGTTTGGTGTGGCCATTTTTGATTTGCTTGCATCTAGCCAAAATTAAATTCAAAACCGTAATGTGGTACGTGAGTTGGATTCATTGTGAAATAGTTTGGTTTATATCCGGTGTGGGCGTTATAGCATTGAGAGGACCTTTCTCTAGTACTAGAGGACCGGGAAGTACGCACCTCTTGTGTGCTAGTTATCGTGATCTTACACTTTACTAATGATAGTTACAAGATTTTTACCACTAAATCATCATTGAGTATTTAATATAGTTCAATGTATGGATTGCAAGATGCTTCTATTTTAATTTGCTTTAGAAAATAATGAACATAACATTAAGTAGTATTTTTAGAAGCAAACTTTTTCATGCCCTTTTTCAAAAATTGGTAAAAGACTGTACCGTAAGGGTAAAAACAATGCCAACATGCATGAAGTTCGTTAACTTGTGTTGCATGGTTCGTGTTTGTTTATGTTAAAACGTTGAAGAATAAAAGACTACTACGTAGTTAATATGATCTCGTTGACTTGTGTTGCGCATACCCACAATACCTCCTGGACCATTACCAACTCTGCCATGATATCCGCCTCCGCCACGACCATTTTCAAAACCCGGCCCTAAAACCACGCAAACCCCTGTAGAAAATGAATGATGGGTTTCAAGTAAATGGACCTTACTGAAGCTGGTAACATGGCGGAGTCGCTGGTGATGGTCACCTCTCACCAGATGTAGCGGGGTACACTTGCTTGGTAATGGCCATGTGGCTGCACTAGTACACAATGATTTATTTGGAGCACACATTTGTAGCGGTTTATATTAAAAACCGCCTCATGAAATTAAATAAA
>BQNB010112963.1:0-19590 GCA_026074375.1 Tanacetum coccineum | reverse complement strand
TAGCTTAATATTTATGATTTAAAGCAAACGCGTATAATACAAAAAGGTACATTGCGGATTTATCGACGTCGTCAATGACTTAAAAACACAGGGTGTTATAGTTGAGCTTTATGTTCACTGTGGAAATTGACACTTAAGCAACATCATTACTATACATAAAACCAATAATAAAATGTCATAAACCAATAATAAAATGTCATTAAATGAAAGAGTGTACTTACTTTTCTAGTTCTTTCAGTTCTGGGCAATTATTTAAAATATATGTATGAATCTCCCATCAAAATTTAAGGTATCTTTTCGCCACCGGTTTGACATTGGCAAAAACCTTCGATGCCCCATGTAACACACTTTTTTANNNNTTTTTTTTTCAAGTTTCTTCGAGAGATAAAGGACATTTAATTTGTTGTTTTTATTACTTTTTACAAAATACTTCTTCCGTTCCATTTTTTTTGTCTGCGTT
Source organism: Tanacetum coccineum (assembly GCA_026074375.1). Lineage (NCBI taxonomy): Eukaryota > Viridiplantae > Streptophyta > Magnoliopsida > Asterales > Asteraceae > Tanacetum > Tanacetum coccineum. The sequence continues at coordinate 19,130 of BQNB010112963.1, read as the reverse complement.
TTCTTTTTGGGATGTCCCAATTCAATTGTCCACTATTAAAAATAGATAGGGAAGTTTGATCAAGTTTACTATATTACCCTTGTTTGAAATTATTATTACAAACTTTAAAGAAGACTTTAATTAATTAGCTAAGGGTAAAACTGTCATTCTGTCAAAAAGTAAGAAAGAGAAAGCAGTAATAAATGTATTTTTCTTAAACTGTGTGTTTTTTGTCGGGAGACAGTAATTTTGGGACGGAGGGAGTAATAGTTTTACTGTTAAATACATAATTTATAACTAGGGGTGAGCACGGTCCAAGGACCGGACCGGACCGAGACCGAAAATAACAAAAACCCCGGACCGAGGACCGGACCGAAATTCGGTCCGGTTTTCCGGTCTCCGGTCCGGTATGCTCAACCCTATTTATAACTAGGAAAATGAGAAAGGAAAAACGAATCAGTGGATAATGGTGATAAACAGTAAGTAAGTTGCTAGATGTTGTAGCATGGCCCTTTGTTATATAAATTCGTCATCTTGAAACAACACTTATTATCTTTACAAACTTTGCCATTAACATCTTAAAATAGGGCAAATGTCACAAAAAAGTAACATAGACTTTACATCATATAAATAACTTACCATAAACTTTATATCATATAAATATATATTTTTGCACTTAACACTTCTTCAATAAGTGTTTTATGTTCTTAGCCGCAATCAAAGTCGGTTAGTCTATGGCAAAATAACATATATTGTTAGGTTTAAGAAAAATACTCGGTCACCCCGTGTATTTTTATGCTTAGCGTGGCTCGTAGTTTTGTTAGTAATCGTATGATTTATGGTGTTGGGTCGGGTCTTTACCCTCTGTAAGCTCACACCATAGCCCGTTTTATGGGCATTTTGTAAGACATATTTAAACCTTCTCCACACATGGAGAGGGTGTTGGTTGAATCATTTTACACACACAATTAGTGTGTTTTTCTCTAGTTTTCTCTCAAACACCCAAAGATTTGATGATATTTCTTTAAGTTATACTCCATCAAACCAACATCTTACTCGACAATCACATCTCTCACTAAACCTTTACTCACACCCTAACTATCCCACTCTACACAATCCATCCATCCTCCTCCCCCCTCTCCTCGTACTTACACCCTCTTATTTTCTTAGTTAGTTGTGAAAATATAGTAACCGAACAAATAATGGTACCAGTTAGTACTCACAATCCACCAGAGGGGTCAGAGCATGCACGTATGATTGAGTGGTTGTGGTGGTGACTTTATTTCGAGCTTCTAGATTCGGCTTAATAGGAGATTATTTTATAATATTACTGCTTTTTGTTGATATCCACACGTATTCTCCTTTTCAGTTTTTTTGGAATTTCCAACACGAGATTTCAAACGTTTCTATTTTTGTTTTTGTGATATCATTTCCAACAAATCTCTTATACATCATTTTCATTTATAATGTCTCTTAGCCATATATATTTTTACAACTTATTTATAACTTAACACATATTATTGAATTAGTGCAAGTCCTACAAAAAAACAAAAGTAATGGCATATCAAATATATCGACTTAACCCACTTATCACACCCCTCTCATTATTTATTATATTATTAATGTTTATTTATTTTTTTATGTTTAGCTATATAAGAACACGACAACACACCATTTTTGTTTTCTAATCTTATCTTAGCTACATGTTTTTGTTTTTTTATTTTCTTGTACAAAACTAGTAAAGGATCTCTCATTTGCTTTTTGATTTTGAAAAAGTCCAAAATCTCTGGGGTTGTTAATTTTCTTTTAAAACAGTCGGATGTTTGGTTTTCGGCTTAGTTGTGTGTTTTCTCTCATTCTCCTTCCTTTAAAAAGGGGGCTTGTTATTTTACCCCCTCTTAGTCAAAAAAAAACCATTTACTTAAACCATTTCATTAAGCTTATTTTGTATGTGTGGGCTTATTTTTCAAACCAGCTTATTTTGGCTTAGGGGTTATTTTGAGCTTTGATAGAAGAGAAGACCAACCAGACAAGCACGGTATGGTTTTTACTACTCACTAACTGAAATTAACCTACATTACTCCCATCCTAACTCCCCTTACTCTCCCTCCCCGTCCCATATAAGATTCCATTTTTTGAACTTTTTGAATTCTTTTTTTTTTTTTTTTTTTATTTCATAAAACTTTGGCTCGTAAAAATATTTTTCTTAATGTTTATGTTATATAATGCTTACTGAAAATTATACCAATGAAAAATACATTCGAAACTCTATCCATTCATATATTTTGCATTGAGTATCATATAACATAAGAAGAAATAATTAAGGTCAAAGTTGAAGAAAAAAGACTTTAAAAAGTCAAAAATGGACACTTAATATGGGACGGAGGGAGTACTAGCTTTAGGGTAACTCTTTTCGTGGCTTATTTGAAGGTGAAACGTGTAGATTATTTGTTGTTTCTTGATTGCGTTTTGGTATTTTCAAAGCTGCGTTTTGTGTATAAAGGGGACAAGATAGTACGACTTGAAAAGGACTTGGATAGCGACTTGTGGTCCAACAAGTACTTCCTGCGTTTTGTTTCTTTTGCAGGTTGCGTTTTGCTAAAGATTAGTTGCGGTTTGTCTCAACAAGAAGCAATGTGTTTTGCTTTTGTGATTTGTTCTTGCGTTTTGCCTCTTGAAGACCTCTATCAAAGCAAATAGCAACGTTACGCTGCCCAAATTTCAAGACTCATTGTGTTTTGTCTAAGTCAACTGCGATTTGACCATTGAGTTACTAGTAAAGGCTGCGTTTTGCTCTCATTGCGTTTTATCATGTTGATTTAGACATTCACTTGAACTTAAAAGAACAACAAACTGGTTAAACGATTAAGTTTCATCGTGTTTCGGGTTTTACGGTTTCGAACTTCGGTTATCCACGGGACTTCTAACTTATACCATCGTGATCGTGAACTCGTTTCGATCAACGTGGTATATTTGCTTTTCACCGACGATCACCGTAGCATTCCCCGAGAAAGAAACAATACTCGTTCCATCCTCTAATTTTTTATAACGAAGAAGAAGACCAAATTTGGTTTAAAAATTTCATGCATACGTACGTTGGTTTTTATAATCAATTTCAACAAGGTTCAAATCATTTTGGTAGGGGTCAAACACAAGGTTCAATGTATTTGTGATAGGGTTCTAAAAGAAAGGTTCACATTGTTTCAAATTTTATCTTTTAACCCTTAACCATCAAACATTTTCATTTTTAGTTATTTGTTTTAGAAGTTTATTTATTTAGTTTATTTTTGCTTATTTTAGCCCTTTAGTTTTAATCGTTTCAATAATGATTTTTTAGATACACAAACCACAACAAATCACTTAATTTACTTAAGATCCTCAATTTCATTTCACACATCGAACTTCAATGGAATCTTTAACTTCGAATTCACAAGAGAGAGAGTTGCATCAGTTGCAACTAATGCAAGAAAATGCAAAGGAAAGTTGCATGACATCTTTTCGGCTACTTCATTCATTTCTTCAGGTTCTTTCATACGATGAATCAAAATCCAGGAGAGTATCCGAACGTGCATTCATGACACTCTTTGGTCAAGATAATGAGACTTTCACAAGTACGATGTTCCTTAACTTGAATCAATTACAAAGGCAGCTTGACAAAGATGAATTCCAAGAAGATAAATCCATGGCTGCTTTTTGGGTGATCGACAATCAGTTTCAAAAGTTCATCGATTGGCAGTACTTTGTGGTTTATGATAGTCAAATGACAGAAATGTTTTTTGCTGAATACACCGGAATCAATGTTACACAGTTTAGAGAAACACTACTCCAACACATGGGCAATGTTAAGAAGTCTGTTGCTGAAAGAGCACGTCATCAAAGACAGTATGAAAGAAGGGTGAATAACAGACTAATGCAGACGCAAGAGAGTAAGATTGATTCGGGTAGTGCATTAGATGTTGTTTCGAGTCAAGCATTGGATGCCAATTTGGTTGTCATGGAAAGCAATGAGACAAAATCAGGAATGCATGATACAAGCACACATGATTTTTGTTTTTTTTTTTATTTTTTTTTTTTATTCTTTTTTATTTTTTTTTTTTTTTTTTTTTTGTGGATGCAGAAATCAGAACCCATAAATGACCAAGTGCATCTGCTGAGTACATTTGACTGCTCAACAGTATAAAAGAATGGAAAGCAATAAGTGTAATATTTGATGTGACTAATCATATAGCTCTTTAATAAGTTTTAAGCTCAACAGTGCCATAATACACCAAGCACTTGTAGGTCACAAGTGAGATCCATTATGGATCAAACTTGTTACAAAATAGAAAGCAACGATGGTGCAATCTTTCTGAGTCAAAACTTGTTCCCAGGCAGTGAAATGACGAGTAGTATTTGAAGAACCCGTTCCCTGTTCCAACTAACTGATTTTTTCGTGCACATTGACTGTGTTATATCGTTTTCCAAAAACACAAATTGGTTTTCCTGATGAAGATATAGATTTTAATTATATAACCTTCGATGTGTCACAAAACCTCTATTCTGAGTGACACTCGACTGATTTTTCAATCAAATTTCTCAATACTCTGGGGTTCATAATTCCCTTGTTTCACTCACTTCATGCTTTGTCTACTTAGAGACGCTCCGTTTGAGAAACTTGCAAGCGCCAGCATGCGAAAACCCTGTCAAGCTATTCTTAAGAATTCTCACATGATCATAGGTAGTATTTATACTGATTAACGGGGAACCATGGTTCTTGCAACCTTATTCAACGAAAGTGAACAAAGACACTTTCGTTTGTTTATTACTAACATATACTTGCAGGAATCCCGACGGTAGCAGCTGCTGGCAAGAGACATGTCAATTCACAACCCCATGCTCACACTTTATATTCATATCCAATGACATCATGATAGCTGAAAGACCTACAACACAGTTTCCGCAACTCTGATTCCTTGCTATCAACGATCCAATAAAAGCGTAAACATCGGGTCCGATGGTCTCAATATCACGTGAGGAAAACAACACAACAAGTAATAAAGAAAATTATGTGGATGAGTTATGCTTCAATGAAAGCTCAAAGATCACATACAAAGACAAGCTCGATGGAATAATGCTAAAGATCACTACACAAAGTACAAAGATATTATTAAAGACTATGAGCTAGAACGGATGAAATCAAACTCAAAGACTGTTGACATCAATTAGTATTTTCAGGGGTGACCTCCCTTAGGGGGAGATTGTTAGGTTCATGAAAAAGACTCGGTCACCCCGTGTATTATCCAGTTCAGCATAGCTCGTAGAAAAGAATATGTGGCATGAATTAGGGGGAAGCTAATTCAGAAGCTTCTCCTTAACTAGAAGTGTATGGGCTACTTAGCTCATGCCTATTACAGTATTTCTCCTACAAGGTACTACAAAGATGATTCATGTTGGAGTGCATACTTGAAGTCAAAGGCCATAAAAGACATCATCAGCATTGGAAACTTCATGGAAGTTCTTGTTCTTAATCATTATGTACTTGTTAGGAAAATATTGTAAGTAATTCTGTATATCGTCCCATGAGGGAAGATTGTTAGGATTTCATTTTATGTGACGATATCTGTTAGGAATTTTGTATAACAGACTTAATTCTGTTAGTATTATAGTTAATTCTGCTAGTATAATAGTTAGTACTGGTAGAAGGTTTATCATAGTTAGTACTGGCAGTATTAAATAGTTAATACTGTTTATGTAATAGTTAAGTCTGCTTACGCATAAATTAGTTAGAGTTAAAGATATGCATGAGATATCTTAGGAAAGATATGCATTATCTTTATACGCGGTTTGTAAAGCCATTAGGGTTTCCTTAGGAATAAAAAAAGATCATAGAGATCAATATAGTAATCATAGTTTGTAATCTGTAATCTAGGCAGATTCAAAGTTTAAGATAAAAGTGTTTGATTGTGTTCTTCTTTACTTTGTTGATTAAATTACGAGATCAATAGTGGGTTATCAGTGTTTCATAATTGTTACTTTAGATTATCTAAGAAACAAACCACTTTACAACTAAAGTTAAGTCCATAAGCAAAGGGATCCCGACAAGTGATCAGAGCTTTGTGAGGAAACGCTTGAAAAAGAAAGTTCTTTGAATCAGAACTACTATAAATCACTGCTATGAAATCCATATCATTAAGAAGAGAATATGATATCTGGAGTATGAGGATGAGACAATACATTTGTCACACAGATCATAATTTGTGGGATATTATTGTCAATGAAGATTTGGAAGATGAGGCTACACCTTCAGGAGAACAATCTAGTCCTCCTGTTCCTAAGACTGGAAAACAAATGGATGCGAGAAGGAATCAAGAAAGGATTAAGAGCATCTTGCTCTTAGCAATACCTGATGAGTACCTCCTCAAGTTCAAAGGGTCCTATGCTAAATCTTTTTGTGGCTGCAATAAAATCTAGATTTGGAGTAATGAGGAATTCCAAAAAGATGCATAAGAATGTTCTAAACATCAGTTTTGAAAATTTTGTATCTACATCTAATGAAACTTTGGATATGGCTTATGATAGATTTTAGAAACTCATAAGTCAACTGGAAATTCATGGAGCCTATGTATCAAAGGAAGACATTAATCAGAAGTTTTTAAGAAATCTTCCTCCTTCTTAGAGTCAAATAACACTGATCATGAGAAATAAGCCAGATATTGATGACATTGATATTGGTGACCTTTACAACTATCTTAGGGTGTATGAAGATGAATTGAAAAGGTCTTCAGGTTCCAACTCTGCATCACAGAACTTGGCTTTTCTTTCCTCTGAGAATACTAACAGTACTAATGAAGTTAGTACTGCCAGTGGAGATTTTGGGGTTAGTACGCGGTGGAAATTATCAAGTTTCCACTATCTAAGTACTCATGATATAGCTTACTCCTTTCTTGCACAACCAACAACCAGTCCTCAACTTGAGAATGAGGATTTTTAGCAGATGGATGGAGATAATTTAGAGGAATTGGATCTTCGATGGCAGGTGGCTATGTTGACTGTCAGAGTAAAGAAGTTCATTTAGAGGATGGGAAGAAATATGGACTTCAAAGAAAAATGACATGTTTCTCTTGATAAGTCAAAGATTGAGTGCTACAAATGTCATAGAAAAGGACATTTTGCTAGAGAATGTAGATCTGAAAGGATTCAAGGAAGAAGACCTTATGGTGACAGTGGCAGGAGCAATGCACAAACAACTGAATCTTCATCTCAGGCTCTAGTGTCTTAAGATTGTCTAGGAGGTTATGACTGGAACAATGATTTTGAAGTAGAACCAGTCAACTATGCTTTGATGGCCATCACCTCTTCAAGCTCATCAAGTTCTTCTGACAGTGAGGTACAAAAATGTTCTAAATATCTTGAATCATTTAAATGTCTTCAAAAGAACTATGATACCGAGAGAGAAAAGCATAACAAAGCCAAACTAGAAATTAGGTTAATGAGATACTTATAGTCCTAGAAGCTAGAACATTGGACATGAAAAATGAATGAATTAGCTTGGGTGAAGAGAATATGGTTTCAAAACTATGATCTAAGTGTAAGAAATAAAATTAACAACTTAAACCTGGAATTAGAAATGGTTGTTAAGAAAGAGATGAATGAAACTCAAGATTGAAAAATGAAGGGTCATCAAGAACTCACTAATACTCAATATTCAATGAGTACTCATGAATAAAAATAGAATTAGGGTTTGTCACATAAATGGATCATTTGAGAATAAATCTGAAACTGATAGTGAAACATTTTGACCTTATTTTAAGGTAAGGTCTAGTTGATAAGAGAGCACACTAGCACATAATAGGTTCACTAAAGGCAAATGAAGTATCATGTCGTTCCCCCACCAAATAACAGGGCACCCACTAACCAAAGACTGATATATCATTTTTGCAAGACTAATGAGTATGCTTTTAGAAATAAAATTATGAGAGTCCTAGAGACAACTGGAAACTAACAAAACTGTATAACACAAATGAAGCAACTAAAAAAACTAAGTCTTCAATGAAACAGTTTGTCTAAATCAAAGATTAATAGAAAGGAAGTCATCATTGAGGACTGGACCTCAGATGGATGAGATGATGTGTTGCTGTCAAAACTGTAATTCTGTTAAGCCTAATGTGACTCAAGCTGTTAGAGTCAAGCTGATAAATTGGTCCAAACTTCACAAAACAATTGATTGATTTTAAGAAAGTACAATAAAATAAAAGCTTGTTTGTGTGTAAAAGCCTGACCAATGTTGATAAAAACTGTGATTTCTATAAAGAGTCCTGAACCTAGGGTTAAGAATGTGGTCAATACTAGGGAGAGGGTAGTCAAACTAGTATGGGATTATGGCAAAAGGGTAAATCACCAAAACTTTTCAAAAAATTTGAAATACCCTCATGCAAAAAGGACCTTTAACCCATCAGCAATACTAACCAGAGCAGGTTTAGTTAATACTGATAGATCAAATGTTAGTACTGATATGTCTATTAGTACTGTTAGGCCTGTTAGTACTGCTAGGCCATTGGCCTCAAAAATAGCATAATCTAATAGTGTTATTAGACCATATCACCCAAGATTGGACATTGTAAAAAAAACCAACCCACCCACCCCTTCTCAAACCACCAATCAAGAGGTCTTACTTCACCTACCAGTTTTATAGACCCAAAGACTTAATAACCTGTTTGAAAACTTTAGGTTTAAATAACATGGTCAACTTTGACAAGTGTAGTAGTTAGTAAGGAAAAAGAGGTGGAGTAATGTCCCTTAAAAGGGCTAAATTGTATTGAGGCCAAAGATGAATTACCAGGATAGTGTACAAATAATAAGGCACTTACTGCTCAAGAAGTTTAAGTAATTAGACCCAAAATGATTTTTAAGTCATAATGACATGGATCCCTAAAGAGATACTAAATTCTCTTACTTTTGTGCAGGCAATCCATAGATCTTTACAATATCCTGTAGTGGAGATAGTGTTGCTCTAGCCATATGAACTGTCAACAAAGCTTACTTTCAGACTATGAAGATTCATGAGGTTTTGTGGCTTTGGAATGATCCCAAGGAAGTAAAATAACGGTAAAGGTAAAATCAAAACTGCTAAATAAGACCGTGATGATGTTTTACATTGTAGATGAACTAAGTTTAATCTTTCTTTAACTACAAATGTGTGATAAGAAAAATAGTGTCCTTTTTACTGAGTCTAAATGCCTTATCTTGTCGCCTAGCTTTAAGCTTCTTGATGAAAGTCAAGTTGTTCTTAGAGCTCCTAGAAAAGATGATGTGTACATTCTTGGATTTAAAGAACAGACTGTTCCTTCAGGAGGTATAACTTGTTTAAATGCAAATGCATCATCAATGAGTTTAAATATGGCACAAGAGATTGAGGTCAGGAAATTTCAAAAATATAAATAAAACTTGTTAAAGGTCACCTAGTTAATGTTACCTTCATAAATTTTTGTAAATGACCACACTATGTGTTGCCTGCAAGAAAGGGTGAAGCACATTAAGGCCTCCTGTAAGGCCAAGTTAGATAGAATCATCAGAAAGCCCCTAGAATTACTTCATATGGACTTATTTGGACCTGTCTCTATAGAAAGCATCAACAAGAAAAGGTACTGCTTGGTTATGACTGATGATTTCAGCAAATTTAGTTAGGTATCTTTCTTAGCTACCAAAGATAAAATATCTTAATCTTTGTAAACTTATCATAAGGTCTATAGAAAAACAATGAAATAATAATGTTAAAAGCAGTAGATGTGAATTAATGGGACATAAAGAAAAAAGGAAAAGTAAAAGAACAAAGGAAAAGGGGGAAGGAAAAAAAAGAGTAAAGAACTCTGTATTAATGAATTTCTTCTAAAAAAGGATCAAAAGGATTTAGTGTAGCTAGAACTCATACAGAATGTGTTTGCAGAAAGAAAAATAGACCCTAATTGAGGCAGCTAGAACTATGTTAGCAGACTCACTTTTACCTATCCCATTTTTAGGCAGAGGCATTAATACTGCTGCTATGTACTGAATAGGGTATAGTGACCAACTCAAATAAGACACCTTATGAAACATTAATAGGTAAATCTCCTAGTATATGAGTTTTATGAACCTTTTGGTGCACCTTGCTATTTGAACACCTAGATACCTTAGCAAATTTGTATGAATATCTGATGAAGTTAATTTGCCTATCGATACTCTACCTCTAGTAAAGCCTTAGAGTATACAACAAAAGGACCAAAAGGGTAGAAAGAATCGCACCATTAATTTCAAAGAATATCAACCAAATGTGGCAGGAACTTGTCCAAATTGGATGTTTGATCTTGATTTTCTCATCAATTCAATGAATTATATTCCTGTTAGTGTAGAAAATCAGGTTATTGTAGATCATACACAAGATTCTTATGTTGCAGGTTATCAGAAAAAGTAAAGGACCTACTCAGGAATACATAATGCTTCCACTACAACCTCATAGGACAAGGTATCCAGTAAAGGATGTTGTTCAGGATGCACAAGCATAAACTTCTGAATATGCTTCTCCAGACAAGGATATACAAGATTCAAAAGATGTTTTTGATAAGGAAGGACAACATCAGATGCCAGAAGATGAACAAGTCTGGCAAGATGAACTTGAGATGATGGTTACTCAAGAATTAGTTTCTAATGCTATGAATGATGAATCAAGACAAGCCTTTGAAGAAGAAAAGAGGAGAATTGCATCTCAAAAGAAGGCAGCTCAAGCTACCCATACTACCAACTTAGTACTAGATAGGTCATTTGTTAAGTACTGATAGAACATTTGTTAGTACGTATATGTTCGTAACACACCCAATTTTGTGCTGCTAGTACTTCCACAGTTGCAAATGCTAAAGAATCATCTTTGTCTATCTTGAGGCAGGAATACCTATTGAGCATCTACTCCTACCCTATTGCTGATTTACCCAGTGAATCCAAAATGCATGACTGACGATGCTTCTGATACTCTCACCCAAATGATGGAATATTAAAGAAAGCTTAGATGAGATGAAGATGTGGGTTAAGTGGCTGATTTCTACAGCATGATAACACCATTGTTGTCAGTCCTATTCCACACTCAGAATCATAAGATCAGCTAAAGGACAAATTCTAGGAGATCCTACATCACATTCAAACAAAGGGAAGATTCCAAAAGCTTCTTCAACACAACACCTTAGTAAGTTACATTCCACAAACATAACATAACAAACCACAAGGATCTCAAACTGATTATTTGCAGGTTTTGCTCTCTCAAGAAGACCCAAGACTATATCACAAGCCTTAAAGGATGAGCTGGGTTGAGAGAATCAAGAGGAATTGCTCCAGTTCAAGTTCCACCAGCAGTATGATACATGTGGATTTGCTTTTAGAAAGAAACAATTGCACAATGGTTTCAGAAACAAGAGAGATAAGAAAAGCATTATTTGTAAAGAAAAAAGCTAGCTTTAGTTCAAAAGGTCATAAGACAATGAAAAAGAAAGGAATAACTATGAAAGAGGTTTTTGGCTACTGTTGCCCTAGAATATAGAGCAATAGTTTTCTAGCCTTTGCATCATATATGGGATTTCTTGTCTTATCAAATGGATTTAAAAGTGCTTTCTCTATGGAACGATAGAGAGAAGAGTGTAATTGCATCCAACCTCCAAGATTTGTTGATCCAGCTGTATCCAAACAAAGTCTCTAAAGTGGTAAAGCTCTTTATGGTCTACCTAACCTCCTAGAGCTTGTATGAGACACTCTCTTGCTTTCCTGCTGGAGATGGTATTAGAAGAGGTACCATAGACATAACCTGTATTATCAGAAGAATAAGAGTGACATTAAGTTGTCCAAGTCTATTGGAGACATCATATTTGCTTACTAAGATCTATTGTACTGAATTTGAAGAATTATGCACAAATTATTTCCATATGATTCCCATGGAGAGCTTACATTCTTTTGGACACAGGTAAGCTACAACCTGACGAATCTGAATTAGTCAAGACAAGTATGTAGCTGAAATTCTCAAGAAGTTTGATTTTTTGCTCCATTAAAACACTACTACTTCCTATGAACAAACAACCCTTGGTTAAAGAGTGAAGAGTGGTTTAGAGGATAATTGCAAGAATACCAATCATGATGGTTCAACCTGATGTAATTATGACTGCATTCAAGGCTGACATCTTGGTTTGATGTCTAGCATGTGCAAGGGTTTCGAAGTCACTCAAAAGCTTCCCCATTTACATGCTGTAAAGAGAATCTTTAGATACATCAAACATTAACCCAAACTAGGGTTATGGTATCCTAGGATTGCCCCTTTTGAACAAGAAGCATCTCAGATAGTGATTAATGCATAGCCAGTCTTGACAGTAAATCAACACTGTGGATGTCAATTTCTTGGTAGAAGACTCATATATTGGCAATGCAAAAAGCAGACAATTGTGGCAAATTCTACTATTAAGGCAAAATATGTTGTAGCTGCTCATTGCTGTGAGCAAGTACTATGGATACAAAACCAAATGATGGATTATGGCTTTAACTTTATGAACACCAAAATTCATATTGACAATGAGAGCACCATCTGTGTTGTCAAGAATCCAATTTATCACTCAAGAACCAAGCAAATCGAGATTCGACATCACTTCAAAAGGGATTGTTATAAGAAGAGATTGATAGATGTTCTCAAGATTCCACTGACCAAATTGTTCAGACCTTCTCACCCAAAGGATTTGATGTTACCAGTTTAACTTCCCTTTTTTTTAAAAAAAAAGTGGTCATATTGGAATGTTTAAACTTATAGTTTACAATGAGGGAAGGTAAATAGTATAGTTGTAAGACTAGTAATTTCTTCTAGATTACATTAATACTGCTAGGGTATTAATGCTGGTAGTTCAGATTTAGTTAGTTCAAGTTCATGGTATATTGTAGCATTTTTCTTGTTTTTGCACTAACTTTTCAGGATAAGCATGGATTTGAGATTGGATATGCATCCTGGCAAAATACTACTCATCTATGATGTAATCTAAAAATCAAGTAAATTCTGGTGAGATTACTTGTATTAAATATGTGGACTTAAGTTAATTAGGTAGTCTACAAGTTAATTCTGGTAGATTACTTGTTAATTCTGTGGACTTCAAGTTAATTCTGGTAGTCTACAAGTTAATGCTGGTAGTCTATATGTTAATTCTGGTAGACTATATTAGTACTGGTAGACTAATTTTACTACTGGTAGACTAATTTTACTACTGGTAGATGACCGTTGGTGCTGGTGAAGGATAATTGACTTTTTTAATTTTAAATATTACCGTTAGAGATTTTTATGGCGCGTACTTCTAACATAGGTTTTCTATTTGGATAATTACTACACTTTCTTCAATAAAATATCTTTCTTTACTCTAAAGAAACTTCTTACACACGTCCAAAAAAAACCCTTTGTTATCATAAAACAAAACAATTCCCTCTCTCTAACCACACTTAGTAATTCACGTCGTATCAAACCCCATGATTCGAATATTACATCATACGATTTTTGTCATCAACGCGTCCATATGGCCAACCTAAAGTACTCAGACAAGCATAATATGGTCGCTTTCCTGAAGAAACCAAATGAAAGTGTTGGTTTCACTAAGGTAGTAGATTTCCTTAAAGGTACATCTCTCAAGTATGCCTTAACTCATAATCCTACTATCTATGACTCCCTAGTCAAACAGTTCTGGCAAACTGCCACAGTCAGAACACTTGCTAATGGGACTCAACAATTAGTAGCATCAATAGACTCTAAAGAGTATACTATTACTAGGCATCGTTAGAAGTAAACTTCAATATGGCTATGCTACAGGATAAACATAATTTATCTGATGCAGAAATATTATGCTTGATTAGCCACATTTAGGGTATGTTACTGAGGTAAAGTTAACTTTTTGGAAAAAGAATTTTACACCCCAATGGAAATTTTTAATCTAACTTATTTACATGTTTAAGCCTAAGTCTGGTGGATGGGATCAATTTGGTAGTACTATTGCTACGCATATCCGTCTATCTCGCAATAGGGGTTTATAATTTTTACTAAAATGATATTTTAGATGGGATGGTTTCATAACTTAAGAGAGTATTCAATAACTTAATGTAATTCAAGTTTTTTTACAAATTATTTTGGATATTACAACTGAAAATAAAGGAAGGTATTTAGCCCCAACTTTGACCAAAAAGCTTTTTGCAAACATGAAAAAGGGTTATGAAGGGACATTGTACCATTGCTGCCTGCTATGTTGGCACGGGCAGCTGTGGATCAAGGTGAAGGCTCAGCACAACCAGCTAAACCCCAACACACACCTGTTGATCCAATATCATCCACATCCCAACCACTTATTCCATCACCACCTCATCAATCACCACTATATCAATCACTACCTCATTCACCACCTCATTCACCACCTCATTCACCACCTCAATCACCACCTTTTTCACCACCCTCAATTTTTCACACTAGTCCTATGAAGCACTCTCCCTGAAGTAATACAATCAGGAAGTGTTGGAGGATAATATGCAACTTAAAGAATTGCTGGTGCTTGTACCTACTTATGACCAGGATTAATAGTTTGGAGAAAGAGTTGAAGGACACCAAACAGACACTAGGGAATGTTGTGGTTAAATTGGTAAAGAAGGTGAAATATCTGGAAACAGCTTTAAAGAGGAAATCTAAAAAAGTACTCATATCTGAATAAAAGGGTGAAGAATCAGAGGATCAGGGGAGGAAAATTCAGGATATTGATGATGATCCTCTAGTTTCTTTGGTTAGGGAATCCATGAAAGATAAGTCAACAGATTTTGTTACTCCTACAAAAGTTTCAGGGGAGGCTCAAGAAGAAGAAATCAGTCCTACAATCTTAAAGGCAGCTAAAACATTGTCAAAGGTTACTTCTCAGGGTGTTAGCAAGGAAAAATCAACTGATAAGGGCAAGAGGTATAGAATGAGAGCAAGTCCAGTTGGCTTAAGAAATATTAATATTGATTGATGCTGAAGAAGAAGAATAATACTGGGTATTAAAGATGTTAATACTGGTAGTACTACAGTTGATTCAAGTTACTGCTAGTAAAAGGGGTCAAAGGGAAGGAAAGGCTCTAATGATTGAAGAGGATATCCAGGCTACTCACAAAACTAAAGAACAAATGAGACAAGAGGAAGCTGGATTGGAAGAGGCTATAAAGTTGCAAGCTTAATTGGATGAAGAAGTTGCAAAGCAGATTCATTTAGATAAAATGGTAGCTAAAAGAATGGCAGAAGAGGAAGCTTACAGACCAACAAAAGAAAAAGAAAGCACAAGTTCCAATTTGAAGCTCAATTATTATATTGAAGAGACTGGATTCTATGAAAGCTAACTAGAAGCAAAAGCAGAGTTGACAAATGATGTGTTGGGAAGGATTTGCCTAAACAAGATTTTGCAAAAAGAATTCAGAAATGGTAAATCGAAAGAAAGAACACTTTGCAGAGGAAACAGCAAAAGAAAGAGAAACAAACCAAGACTCATTCACAGATCAGAATCTATAAGTCAACTATCTTAAGAATCAAGGAACTTGGAAGCTTCTCAGTTTAAAGAATTAATTTAAAGAAATAAAGAAGAGTTTGATAAGTATTCAACAGATTGACACTTTTATGTTCCTATAAATCTTGAAGCTACAAAGGCAAAATTGAAAAGATATGAGAGAGCTTCAGACAAGTATTTTCAAAGAAACAAAGTTTGATGATAAAGCAGATCCACAAAAGGCTCCACAGATGCAGCAGCAAGAAGCAATCCCGTAAAAAGAACATACACAAAGAATAAGCCAAAAGGCTCTAAAAGGAGCAAAGTTGACAAGAGTGCACAAGACAAGATTCAATGACGAAACGAGCATCCGTAAGGCAAAGAATCCACACCTTTGACTACAAAATCAGATATTGTGGTAAATAGGAAGATATTTCACAAGGACAACGAATAATTATCAGATAATGAGAGCAAATGGAAAGCTGATACAGTCAACAAGATCTTGGAGCTATGGTAAAAACTTCACAAGAGATGATCATATAATAGTTCAGGTTGGTAAATGCATAGTAAGGATCTAATAGGCCTGAAATGCTTCAGATAGAGTACTTTGGAGTGATCTCAGAACTATTTTTGATCCACCTCTCAGTGAAGATGCTATCTGGAGCTAAACCACTTCACAAAAGATGGTTATTTGGAGATATTAGATAAAATAAGAAGTACAATGTTTAACTATGGAGGCATGCACTATATAAATGTTAGCGATAGAAAGTATCCACTGTCAAAAGAAGCATGCCAAGTGATGCTAAAAATGAAGCTCTAGATGGAAAAAAGACTGAAGTTTGCTATAAACTCATGAAATCATTAAGAAGCAAGCTGGATTAGAAAGTTATGAAGTATCAGTAGCAGTGAGCCAGTTTTTGGAAACGTGACTAATATGGAAGTGAAAGGTTTGGGTGTTGGCTAACCACACACAACAAATGTTATCATTTCACCAAGGCTTAATAGGCCAAGGACTGCTAGTCCAAAGCAAACGGCTTTGGTAAAGACTTCTCAAATCCGTTAATAGTTATTTTATTTTATTTAGCCTTTTAGTTTTAATCTATGGCACCGTTTGTCCTTACAACTTCAATTAACAACCGTCAATCATTTTAACTTGAAAGTGTAGTAATTGTTCATCATTTTTGCTTATAAATCGTTAACAAAAGTTCAAATTATTCATGTACAACAATGATTTCACCAAAAACGATCCATAACAATTATCATTTCACGGTTTCTTCTTGATTTTGTAAAATCCCGTCAAAGTTAATTATTTTCTCGATTTAAATCATAGATTTGTAAAATCTCGTGAAGTATAATTTCTTTATCATAACCACAACCTCAATCACTCAATCTACTTAAGATCCTTAATTTTATTTCACACATCGAATTTCAATGGACTCTTCAAATTCAAATTCAAAAGAGAGAGAGCTGCAACTGACGCAACGTCTTGTAAAACAAAGGCACTCCCACTACATGGCATGGTTTGAACAGCTCGAGACACATCTTCATGATCTCTATATCAATAGTTTGTCTCATGTTGTTGATGCATTTAAACCAGCATTTCACTCATTCTTCGGTGAAGAGCATCAGACTTTCAGATTGAAGAAGGTCCATAATCTGGATCAGTTAAGGCTACAACTTGAAAGAGATAATCTTCTTGAGGTTAATCCAAGGACTTGTCTTGAAGCACTCCGAACACAATTCAAGGAATTTTTTGCCTCAAAAAGGGTAAATTCATCGGAACATCTAGATCAATGTTGGCAAAAAGATTTCAAAGAATACACGTCCTGTGAACCTAATACTTACAGACGTGATTTACTTGAGAACCTGGATACACTTGAAGCGGTCATTCATAGAGCTATAATTACATACGCTAGATTACAGCTACAGTCACAAGATGTTCAGATAAATCCGGTTCAAGCAGTGGATGACAGCTTGATTGTCTCGAAAAGCAGTGGGATAGAGTCAGAAAACAACAATGCACTCAGCAAATTAGTGAATGAAACTCAGCTACAACAGCACGAGAGTTTGGTTACTGAGAGTACAACATTGGAGGTTAATTTAAACACAGACGTTAAAGCATTGGATGTTGGGTCGGTTATTACAGAAAGCAGGAGGACTAAGTCAGACAAGCATGATACAAGCAGCAGTTCAAGAACTTATATCACACATGCTGTGGATGCAGATATCAGACCAGTAAATGACCAAGTGCCATTTGCTGAGGTACCATTGACTGCTCAACATAATGTCCTTGCTAATGAACAACAGCATACTGAGCAATCTGAAACAAGTTATGACACATATCTGTTGGAAAAGGTTGATAGCAATACCACTCCGAATTCAACAAATATGAGTCATAGGGGGAGAGATTGACCAGGATGCTGAACAATATCAAGCAAAAAGTCCTTTGCTTAAGGCTGAGTTTCTCAAAATGAATGATATGGTTGAAAAAGAAGTTTATAATGAACTTTCAAACAGATTTTTACAACTTGAAAAACATTGTATTTCACTTGAAATTTCAATGCAACAAAAGGAAGAAAGTTTTCAAAGTAACAAACCATGTAAAAACCAGGATGCTCCTGAGTTTTGTGAATTTTTTGAGATAAATGATTTGAAAGCTCAGCTACAGGCCAAAACCACACTAATTTGCAACTTGAAGAATCAAATTAAAAGTGTGAAGGAAGCAAGTAATGAAGCCAAGGTTAAACATGACATTGATGTTTTGGAAACAATAAACATTGAACTAGAAAGTAGTGTGGCTAAATTACTTGCAGAGAATGAGAAGTTAAATAAGGAAAATGAGCATTTAAAACAGACTTACAAAGATCTTTATGATTCTATCAAAAAGACACGAATTCAGATGAAAGAACATAATGATTCACTGATTGCTCAAGTAAATAGTAAGACTGTTGAAAATGTTAATTTAAAAGCTCAGATTCAGGAAAAGGTTTTTGCGAATGTAGCATTGAAAAATGAATTAAGAAAGTTAAAAGGAAATAGCGTGGATACTAAGTTTGCAAAACCATCAATCTTGGGGAAACCGGTTTTACAACCACCCAGAAACCAATCAGTTGTTAGACAACCGAATGCGTTTAAATCTGAACGACCTAACTTTTCAAAACCACGGTTTGCCTCCCAAGTTGATGTGAATAACATTTTGTCAAAACCAGTCACTCCTCATTATTTGCCTAAAGTTAGAGAATCTGTGTTTGCAAAACCCCATCATGTGATTGCACCTGGCTCATCTAGGAATAGTTCTAAAGAATCGTATGGGTCAAATGACATGGCTCATAATTACTATCTAGAGGAAGCTAAGAAAAAGACACAAGAAAGAGATAGAAAGTCAACAACTAGTGTAATGCCATCTGCTAAATCACAAAACACTACTAAGAGTTGCAAATCAAAACCTTGGAGCAATAATCAAACATCTAGGAATTGGCCTGCATCTAAGAGTTGTGAGGAAACTCTAAAAGCTATGCAAAAAGCAGATCATTCTAGGAATCCTAGTTCATTTTCGAACTTCAAACACTTTGTTTGTTCGACTTGTCAGAAATGTATCTTTAATGCAAATCATGATGCCTGTATAACAAAATTCCTGAAAGA
>BQNB010112962.1:0-12126 GCA_026074375.1 Tanacetum coccineum | reverse complement strand
CTCTCTCTTCTCAATTTTGCTCTTGATTTGGATATCATGCTTGGTTTCGTAACATATTCACGAACTATGGTGCTGAACTCACTGCCAGTCTTTGTTCTATCATGCATAAATAAGTAAAAATTGTCATACCATAATATATACGTCAAAAGATAAGCAATTTTAAGTTTAAGTACGACATGATATGAATAATATAAATGTACTGATAAAAACAAAGATAAGGGATAGAGAAATCAGGGGTATGGCTGCTGCGGGACTGTGGAAGTGCTGGGCTCGTCAGTACTCTGTCTGGTGCATCTCTGGTACTCAACCGGTGACTCCGAATATCTTGTGTAAGGCACACCATCCCTGTCCATCAACCGTGCAAGGCTAGTGACAGTCCATATGGAGAACTTAGAAAAGTCACGAGCCATGCTATCCAGCACCTCTCTCTGACCCTGCAGTGCCTCATGCATATCATGCACCTCCTCCTCTAATTGGGCAATCTGTGAGTCCCAAACTAAACAGATCTTTGCAGCCTGATAAGGGCGATAGCCAACTTGTATAAATACAGTTTGACTATATAGAAACACTGACTATGAATACTTATTGTATATGCGGAATCTACACAATAGTATTAAGAAGAACAATGAAAAACTAAACTTTGATTTCTATTAATCTGCTTTAAGTGATTACAGATTACTAACTATGAGATATAACTGTATGAGATGTATATTGAACTGATATCTAACTATGCCGTGAGGGATCCTTTTATAGACTAAGGATAAACCCTAATAGGCTTACAAAACGCATAAAAGATAATACATATCTTTTCCTATAATATCTCATACATATCTCTTAAACGGTACTAACTATTTTCTACTAACGGTACTAACTAACTGATCAGTACTTAACACTTTGTACTGTCAGTACTAACTATAACTATCAGTACTAACTATCATCACTAACAGTACTAAGTTAGGGAAACATAATTCCCAACACCTAGGATCCCTAGCCGGTTGGAAGAGACAAGAGGGAACAAGATGGCACTTTTTTAGCTTGGTTGGTCCTTGCATGGTACATGTATAACTTGTCTTAATCTAAAACATGCATTTCACACTTTCAAAATCAAACAAAAATAAAAAACACTCTCTTTCTTTCTCTCTCATTTTCTAACGCAAACAAGAAGAACAAGAAACATAATTTTGCTAAACTTTGATCAATAATTTGAAAGTGTACAAGTCTTGGGTTGATAATAGTGATTGGGTTATTGATTAAACTACGTTTGGGTAGTCGGTTCGCATTTCGTCTCGCTTTTCAAAATCTTAAATTGTAAGTTGTCTAAACTTTTTTTAAGTTGTACTTTTATGATTCTTATGGTGTCTAAATGTTATTTGTGCAAGTTGATCGTCGTAAAAATCGAATCTTGAAAACGAAACGGATTGATTAAAGGGGTGTTGTTGCGTCGTGTTCAAAAGGAAAACGGAAAAGGGTCGAACACTTTTAAATTATGGTTGTAGTGGTAAATTTATTTTGAGTCAAGGGCTTATTAGGGCTTATATTTTGATACTTTGCTTAATAATAAGCTAGTTTGGCTTATTTGGTGTTTCGGCTTACTTGTTTGGTTCGGCCCAACTGAAAGGAAAGAATGGGTTTTGTTTTGTGGCTTATTTGGTTGGCTTATTCGGTTTTGAGCTTATTTAAGTTTTGGCTTATTTTGGTATGGTTCATTTTGATTCGGCTTATATTAGAGCTTATGGCTTATTCGGTTTCGAGCTTACTGAGCTTCGGCTTATTGGGTTGGCTTGTGTTTGGCTTCGGCTTATATGGGACTTATAGTTTATTTTGGTTTTGGCTTACATTAAGCTTATAACTTATTTTGGTTTCGGCTTAATGAGCTTATAGCTTATTTTAACTTCGGTTTATATTTGGACTTATGGCTTATATTGATTCCGGCTTATATTTTAGGCTTAGAAAAGGTGTGGACTTTTTAAAACTATCGGGCTAAATATTAAAACCTTAACGGGCCGTAAGACCCAATGACTAGTAAATGGACTAATAGACTCAATTAGGATTTAAAATGGCTATGTTGGACTTAACAAGTGATAATGGACCAACGTTGGGCTTTCGGGCCCAATAGGTAAAAACTTGATAATATAGACGATTAAAACGGATAAATTGGTTAATAAGTAGTGTTGAAAATGGAAAATGGTTAAATTGGTCAAACTTTAGTTAAGATTGATAAATCGCTTATAAAATATGGACTTTTGGCATTTTGTCAAAAATTTGAGAAATTGAGGAAAGTATTGAAATATAAGGTTTGGAAACCTTTTCAAATGAACGGGTCATGTCGAAATTTTGTGAAAAACGTCACACTTAGAAAATAATGTGGAATAATTATTTTGTGTCGACTCGACTAAATGACAAATGACGACTGTTGTAAACGTTAAGTGGTAAGGATTAAACGATTAAACGTGGACGTACTAAGATGACGAGATTCATATTTACCCCTTTTAGCCCGATAAAAAGACGAAAACAATAATAAAATATTATTATTTTATTTAAAGTGTTATATACTTATATATTTTAAATATATAAATACAGTATCGATTACGGAGATGTTAATTTGTTTATTTTCGATCTTTGGACTCTTACTAAATTCTCATCGATTTCTCTGGATTGTTTAGTCAGTTGTGTCGTTTTAGTTGTCGGATATATTTTGAGTATTTTGTGTTAATGTCGCACTTAGCCCAAGTGCATCGAGTTTTTTTTACTTAATTACCACACAACCATGATACCAAAACGTTTTGCAATGAGAATGAGATTTTGAAATGAGAACAAGTGTTTTGGTAATAAGGATAAGGGTTTTTGCAATGAGAATGAGGTCTTGAAACGAGAACAAGTGTTTGGTAATCGGAATAAAGGTTTATAATAGGAATAAAGGTTTAAAATGAGAATAAGAAATTGGTGTGAGTAAAGACAAAGGCTTGTACAATAAATATTAATAAGGTGAAATTAATGATTAGGTCGTGGCCGGGTACCGTTGTGCGTTGTAGAGATATTTGGTTCGTTGTCTAGAGGTTATTTGGTTCGTTGTGTAGAGGTTATTTGGTTCGTTGTATAGAGATTGTTTGTGCGTTGTGTAGAGATTATCTGTGCGATTACCATCATCTGTCGAGGTGAGTTCTCGTAGCCTCACTTTTTAAATCTTTTCCGTTGGGGGAAAATGATACTCAAATGTGTTTTGAACTGTTTTCTAAACTGTGCGAAATGTGATTTTGTTTTTGGGACAATCTATGCGCTTATGACTGCTATGTGAATGATATGTGTTGGTACGATATGCTGTGTGGAACTTTCTGTGTGGAACTTTTTGTGTGGAACTTCGCCCTATATATAGCTCCAGCTGGTAGGCTTTAGGTGCGGTAAGACATTCGGGGTTGTGACCCTAAGAGCGGTGGTATACGCTGGTGATAAGACTAGCGGGGATGCTAGGTCTTGGTACATGATTAGCGGGGATGCTAAGTCATGGGTTTGTGATTGTTTGCATATATTCACTGTCATATAACACAATTGTCCAACTGTTTGAGATATTGGCACAATAACTGGGTTTCCTTCAAACCTATGAGCTCACCAACATTATTGTTGACGTTTTCGAGTATCATTTTTAGGTGTGTTTTGATAAAGGTAAATGGACGGTATTGGAGATTAAAGATGTGCACCCTTGTGGGTTTGGGATTTAAGATTGCGGTCTTACTTTTCAAGATTGAAACATGAAATCTTTGTATATTAATCTTTTGTACACTTCAGATGGTATTATCTTGTATCTTGTGCAATGTGAATCGTTATGTCGCATTTCTGTGTTTCCGCCGCTGACGGGGTGTGACACGATATACATGGACTCCCTTTCTGAGAACCAAGGACGAAACACCCTTTCTTCTCAAGCTGTCTCCAGTAATGCTCTCTTCACCTATCTCCCATAGGGCTTCCTTTCCTCTCTTCTTCCCTAGCCATTTAGGTCCTCGGTACTGATTGCGGGAGATATGCTAAAAAGTGCTGGAAGGAGGGATTGGGGGGAGAATGATGTGCTGATTGCTAATGCGATGGCTATTGTGGGAGAGGGTGAGAGTTAGGAGGCTGGGAAAGGTGGATAGGGGGAAATGGGAGAGGGGATGGGGGGGGATTGCGCGGGGACATGGGTGCTTGCTGGGGAGTGGAGATTGGATTACGTGTGGGGGGGATGATATGGGGTTGGGGTAGTGATGTTAGTTGCGAATAAATGTTTATATTTGGATGTGAGTGGGGACTTAATTGTTCTTATGGGTGTGTGCTGATGGTTTGTTTAAGGGAGGTTGAGTGCTTAGGTAGTAGGGGGTAGTATGTATGCTAGGGGTTAGGGTAAGGTTGTTTGTATGTGTTAGGTAGTAGTTAGGTAGTAGGGTAATTCTTTAAAGTTGGTAGGCGGTAGGTGGGGTAAGGTCTTGTCTTCTTTGTTGCTTGCTTTCTTTTGGTCCTTGGTACATGATTAGCGGGTTTGGGATGGGGATGGATGCTGGTTATGGGAGGGATGCTAACTGGATCGGGGGGGAGGCAGGAGGGGATAGCAGGGAGGAATAAATGTGTGGGAGGATGGTGGGTGGGAGAGATAGGGAGGGTAATGGTGAAGAGGGAGATGGGATGCTTGAGATGGATGGGGATGGGGAGGTGCATTGGGGGAGGGAATTGCTAGCGAGGGAGGGCTGATTTGATTATGCTAAGGGTCATGGGTTTAGTGATTGTTTTTGACATTATATACACTGTCATTATAACACAAAATTGTCCAATACTGTTGGAGATTAAGATTATTGGCACCCACACTGGCACACACACAAAAGAACTGGGTTGGTTTCCTTCTAAAACCCTATATCATATGTGAGCTCACCCCAACATTTTAGTTGTACGTTTTCGAAAGAGTAGTAGTTAGTAGTAGTAGTAAGTTAGTTAGTTAAAGTTCTAAGTAGTAGTACGTAGTTGTAGTAGTTAGGACGTTTCATTTTTAGTGTGTGTTTTTTGTTTTTTTTGTTTCTGATTTTTTTATAAAGGGTTATTATTTTTCTGATTTAAAGGTAAATGGCGGTATTGGAGCATAAAGTTTTAGATTTTTAAAGATGTTGCACCATGTGGGTTTGTTTGGGGATTGGTAAGCATTGCGGGGTGTTTGTCATACTTTTCAAGAATTTTTGCAAATGAAAACATTGAATCTTTGTATATTAATCTTTTGTACACTTCAGATGGTATTATCTTGTATCTTGTGCAATGTGAATCGTTATGTCGCATTTCTGTGTTTCCGCCGGGCTCCCGCATGACGGGGTGTTGGGTGTTGACTCCGATAGATTACATAGACTCCCTTTCTGAGAACCAAGGTACGGAACACCGAAAGTACACCTTAAAGAACCTTTCTACTTAAACGATTTCAACGAAATCTTCAAGCTCAAAGTAATTACTGTAGGCGGTTTTGACCGACTTGACGACCCATAGGAACGAAAAAGTTTTTTATAAACTAGATTCTCCAGAATACTTTAAAGAAGAAGGACAAATTGAACATCAAACATAACTGAAGAAAACACCCTTGAACAAAAATGGCGGTTGTTGATTGAATGAAAAGATCCGGGAACGTACTCTGGTTTTTGAGGGTATGAGTTGTGGACTGAGGACCTCTTTTGAGGCTTTGTCGAGAAACAATGCTTTTTCGGCTTCTAAACTGCATTTTTTCTTTTGGGCTGCTGATTTTGATAGCTAATAGCATCAACAGCACATGTTAATGTTATGTATTATACCCAGAAACAGATCTCTCATATCCCCAGAAGACACGAAAATACACCATATCACATCATTAATGACAAAAAAACCTACTCCTAAACACCTTCACTATCTTTCGGCTTGCTTTTGTTTGTTTTGTTTTTGCAAGTTACTTAGTCAGCGGAAGGATGAATGGTTGATGAAAACCTTTCTTGACAAGATTGAATAGAGAAAGAAAGGGGTGGGTCCGTTTTTTTTGCATTTTTGTGGGATATTCTACACAGTCAAATGGATATAGAGACTACAACAAGAGGACTAGATTAATCATTGAATCCATTCATATCAACTTTGATGATCTCAAGGATGTAATGGCGTCAGTACATAACAGTCCTGGCCCCGCGCCCCAACAACAAATGACGTCTGATGAAAACACTTCAGGCCACGGAATTCAAGACCTCAGCAATGAACCGTTAAGTTCAAAGCTGGTTCCAAATGCTACTCCTCTAGCAGACACAACAGATCCATCACTACAAGATTTAGAATTACTATTCAGTCTTATGTACGAACAATATTTCACTGCAGGAAATCCACGTGTGTCAAAGTCTTCTACTCTCTTTGATAAACTTCAAAAACATGATACACAACTAACATTGAATGTTCAGCCTACCTTAGAACCGATTATTCCACCAACAAATGTTAATGCTGAGGAAAACAACAATCATCAAGCAGAAGGTGCACAGTTTAAAGTATATGAATTTATCAACCCATTTTGTACACCGGTACAAGAAGTTGCTAAGTCTTCCTCACCCAATATTGATACTTCAAACATGCATACATTCTACCAAAGACACCGTTCCAACTACCATTAGACTAAGGATCATCCTCTAGAACAATTTCGTAGAAATCCATCAAAGCTATGCAGACAAGACGACAACTTGCTACAGATCCTAAGATGTGCATGTTCGCGCTCACCGTGAGTACTGCTGAACTGAAGAACATTAAGAAAGCAATGGCTTATCACGCATAGATCAAAGCAATGCAGGAAGAGCTTCATCAATTCGACAGACTCAACATCTAGGAACTTGTTGACAAACCCGTTGGAAAGACTGTGATTAATCTAAAGTGGTTATGGAAGAACAAGAAAGATGAAGACAACACTGTTATTCGCAATAAAGCATGACTTGTAGCTAAGGGATATCATCAGGAAGATGGTGTTGATTTTGAAGAATCTTTTGCACCAGTCGCTCGTTGGAAGTTGTTCTAATTTTTGTTTCCTACGATGCACACAAATCATTTCCTATCTACCAGATGGACGTTAAAATGGCTTTTCTTAATGGTACACTAAAGGAAGAGGTATATGTCAATTAGTCAGACGGGTTTGTTGATCCTGATCATCCAAAAAAAGTATACCGTCTCATGAAAGCACTTTGAATTGAAGCAAGCTCTAAGAGCCTGGTATGATGAACTCTCGACATTCCTGATATCTAAAGGTTTCACTAAAGGTACTATAGACCCCACTCTATTCACGATAAGATACGGAGAGGACATTCTACTTGTGCAAATTTATGTAGATGATATAATTTTCGGGTCTACAAACCCAAAATTTTCTAAAAAGTTTGAAAAACTGATGCACAATAGATTTGAAATTCCTTAATGAGGGAAACAGAATTCTTTTTAGGACTTCAAATCCATCAATCCCCACGAGGTATCTTTATCAACCAGTCTAAGTATGCTTTGGAGATACTCAAAAAGCATGAAATGGACAAATGTGATAGCATTGGTACACCAATGGCTACTAAACTTAAGTTGGATGCATATATGAGTGGAACACCCGTAAACCAAACCAGATCCCGAAGTATGATAGGGTCACTCATGTATCTAACTTCCAGTAGACCAGACATAGTGCAAGCAGTATGTTATTGTGCACGATATCAAGCAAGACCAACGAAAAAGCACCTCCAGGAGGTTAAAAGGATCTTTCAGTACCTAAAGAATACCATTAACATGGGACTCTGGTATCCAAAGGATTTTGGTTTTGAACTAACCACTTTTTTAGACGCTGACCACGTAGGGTGTCTTAATACACGCAAAAGCACTTCAGGAGGAATACAATTCTTAGGTGATAAGCTAGTCAGTTGGATGTCTAAGAAGCAGGACTGCATCGCAATGTCGAAGGCAGAAGCAGAATACGTGGCATTATCTGCGAGTTGTGCTTAATTTCTTTGGATGAGAACACAGCTTAAGGATTATGGCTTTGAATACAACAGAATACCATTGTATTGCGACTCTTAGTCAGCCATAGGAATCTCGTACACTCCTGCACCAAGCACATCAATGTTCGTTACCACTTTATCAAGGAACACGTTGAACGTGGTATAATTGAATTGTACTTTGTCATAACTGAATACTAGTTAGCTGACATGTTTACGAAAGCTCTTTCGCAAGAAAGGTTTGAGTACCTTGTTGGACGACTCGGTATAAGATGTTTGACTCCAGCAGAATTGGAGGTTCTGGCAAATGAATCTGCTTGATAGATTTCATCAAACATCGGCTTGTAAATATTTTTGAGAAAAACTAAATACAAAAATATAAAACCTCTAAAACCAAATACAAAAATATAAAACTTCAAAAAGAAAATACAAAATCATAAAATTAAAAAATTACAAAATTCCAAAAAATAATATTCTTGACATGTCTCTTGGAATCGATAACATTTACGTACCTAGAAATGTCGATTAACATTGACACGGGTGTGTAAATGAAGTTCGAGCAAGATTTCAAAAGTTACAAAACATGTCATTTCTAATTTTTTTTAATGGCTTATGTACACATCAGTGCATAACCCGGACTTCAAAGAAATGAAAGTTTATTTATAACGATAACTTATCCTACTAACGCGAAAAGTAATTTTCTCAGACTTGAGCAGTTTATACAAGACATTCAAAGTTTTAAGCTCAAGCAAGGACAATGTACGCATAAGTGCGCTTATCCTTAAAGTTAGAAGAGAAGTCTTCTAACAAGTGGTTTTTTAAAAGTTGAGCACAATTTTTCAAGAATTTCTCAATGACAATTCAAAATATTTTAAAATTGTGTGTTCAACACTCTACTCCTCACAAAGCTTTCATAAACGATCATTTTATAATCGTGGTATGGTATGTGCTTAATTACACATACCATTTTCCATTTAAACCGGACTTAAATGACCAAAAACGTACCAAAAATACATTGTATTTGTATGTTTTCTCTTATATTGTGCAGGAAACGGATATCTGACAAAAGGACGAAAAACAAAGCCAAAAACGACAAAACCGAGCGCGGAATAGAAGAGCGTGGAAAAGCCAAAGTCAAAGTCAACCCCGCAAAGTCAAAGGTCAAAGCCGAAGCCGATATTGGAGAAAAACTTAATGGGCCCATCTGTACCCATCTAATGGGCCGGGGCAGCCCATTAAGCTATTATTACCAAGACTTATAAGCTTTTAAGGCTTAAATGGCCCAAGTCCATTTTAAACACCAAACGTGGCCCAACTGCCTATCCAAGCCCAATCTTACTTTTAACCCTGTTAAGCCCCATATCCCTTTTCACTAACTATCGTTAGTTCTTCAAGGACTAACTTTAAAACAACATATAACACTGGTATGTGCTTAATTACACATACCTTTTGCCTTTAAAAACGAGCTAAAATAACCAAAAACGGACTTAAAATGCCAAATATATGCTTGTTTTGCTAATTGTATTGTGCAGGAACGGATAACTAAGAAAAGGACGAAAAACAAAGCCAAAATGACAAAACCGAACTCGGAATCGAAAAGACTGTGAAAGACAAAGCCAAATCGAAGCCGAAAAGTCAATCAAGTCAAAAAGTCAACAGAAAAGTCAACTGGTCAAAGTCAAAGTCAACCCAAGTCAACCCCGAGACCAAAAGTCCAAAATATAAGTTTAGGAACTAAAATGGTAGATCCCTAAACTTATATTTATAAAAGAAATAAAGAGAAAAAGAAAGACAAGGGGGAAAATAAAGACAAGGGCTGATTTTGCAATCTACTCAAAGTAACAAGTGGGGGGGCAAACTGCCAAGTCCCCATACTTGTAACACATAAGGACGTTTGGTGCAAGTAGTCTTTATATATTTTGGGGACTATTCCTGCCAAGTCCCCAAAGTTATTTAACCAATCAGGGCGAAAAATTGCAAATCCATATATCCCCTCAAGGACCAACCTTGCCAAACGGGTAAACTTGTGCCCTGTCACCTTCCTTTTATAACAGCTTTCTTTTTTTTAACCCACTGTATATCTCTCCCAACCATTTTTCCCGCCCATTTTTGTCTTCCCCAAAATTCACGGGTTTCACCTCACCCCTTTTACCCTGCACCTCAAAAATCCATGGACAAACCATTCCCCCCTCCTCCACTTCCTTTCCCAGCCACAAATGTGCCACGTTGGCAATCCAAACCCACACATAACCTCATCTATGGCTAGAAATACTCGACTTAGAAACCAAGGACTATGAAGGGCTACGATTTGCTTGGTATTGCACTCTCACAACAAACACAGAAGAGCCTATAAAAGAAACAAGAAGATAGAAGAGTAGTTAGTTAGTTTTTAAAAATTTCAGTTTGTAATTTTTTTTTCGTATTTTAAGCATTGTCTTTTAAATTTTTAGAAATCAGCTTTTAAGCATTTGTACTCTTCTACTTTTAAGCTTGTACTTCATCATTTGAGTATAACAATTCAGTTTACAAGTTTCCTTGAACTTTGTTTTCAATTTCAATTCGAATTTACTCAATAAGCTCTAAATAAGCTCATTTGAGCTTATTACTGTTAATAAGCTCAAATTTAGTCAAATTTTGTTTTTAAGAAAGTCATTTACTCAATCTAATCCATTTACATCCAAATCATGATTACTTGAGGTGTTTTGAGTTCACTTTGAAGCAACAAGAAGAAATAAGCTCAAAATAAGCTAGATAAGCTAGCTTATTGAGGTTTAGAGGCTTTGAAAGCCATTAGGAACATTTAAGCTTCAACTCTTGGATAGCTTAAATGTGAAGATTCTTCAATTCCAGGTTTTATCTAGTATATCTCATTTTAGCATAAAGTTAGCTTATTCAATGAGCTTATTTCTTTGCTTTTATTTGTGCTTAATTGCTTTTAGCATTGTTTAGTTAGATTTGTAATGCAAATGTATTGATTAGTCTGAGTTTAGTTCATAGAAATCTTAAGTAGTAAATTCTGTCATATTATTGATTAGTATGAGCTAGGAGAGAAAGTAGCTTAATCCTATTAATAAGCTAGAACTTTTAAGGCTTAAATAGCTTAATTAGGACAGAATTATTGTGAGTAGATAAAATGTTTTAGCTGTTTTAGTTTTTAAATCAGTTTTTAAGCTCATTTCAGTTTGGACAGTTAGACTTAAGGGGTGTTTGGCATAAGCCTTAAAACGGGTCAAATCAAGCTTTGGCATGGGTTGAGACCACTTAGTTACTTTGAGCTTAAGTTTTAAGCTTGCCTTAAGCTGTTTTACAAGTTCTTTTAGTTTGAAAATTGTTTTCACAAGTTTTATAACCTCTCTTTGTTAACTGTGACTTTTAGAAAACTCCACAAGTGCTTATTTAGTTAAGCACTTGTGGTTTGAGTTTAAGTGTTCAAAAAAGTTTGTTTTGTGTGTGTTAAAAAGCTGTGACAAGCACCCTTTGGTCTTTTGACTTTGTAGTCAAAAATCACCAATCCTTTTCAATAAGCAGTTTTTAAATATCAAAAGCTCCTTTTTACTTAACAAATTCAGCAAGTCTTTGTAGTTTTTAAAAGCTAAAGATTGGTGCACAAGTCCCTTTCATAGGGCACTCAATCTGTTTTAGCTTATTTGTTGGTTTAGAGCTTATTTGACAGCTTTTAATAAGCTGTCAAATAAGCCCTTGAAAATTAGCCTTAAAGCTCCCCTGGTGCAAAGGGGAGACTTTAGGCTTAAAAACGAGCTGAAATAACCAAAAACGGACTTAAAATGCCAAAGATACGCTTGTTTTGCTAAATGTATTGTGCAGGAACGGATAACCAAGAAAAGGACGAAAAACAAAGCCAAAACAACAAAACCGGACTCGGAATGGAAAAGACTGTGAAAGACAAAGCCAAATCAAAGCCGGAAAGTCAATCAGTCAAAAAAATCAACAGAAAAGTCAACTGGTCAAAGTCAAAGTCAACCCCGAAGCCAAAAAGTCAACAAACCAAGAAATATAAGTTTAAGGGTTGAAATTGCCAAACCCTTAAACTTGTTTTTATAAGTGAAAAGAGGAAAAGAAAAGAGAAGTGTTAGGAAAATATTGTAAACGGACTTAATACTGTTAGTATTAAAGTTAAGTCTGTTAGTTATAGTTAGTACTGATA